>VOMN01055598.1:0-16348 GCA_014899125.1 Orchestia grillus
AGCTCGCGGATCTGCGAAGGCACACTATGCACACAAAGCGGTGGCACCCCAGTGTGGCCTCGGCGTGACAACCGAAACATCTCTAAGTATATCTAAGTGAGTGTTCGTCCGAGAGAGTTTCATTAAATTATCGAGCCTCACTAGGTGTAAATCTGTTCTACGAAAGTACACAGAGTTAGAGTATTGTTCTATTTTCTGATCTTCTCTGACTACATTCGCATTGACTGAGCCGCAAGCGGGAAAATATATAGTTTTTAAATTCAGGTTAACTGTAAATGTTAACAACCCTGAATCCTAAGTAATTTTAAAAATAGAAGTTCACGGTGACTTATTTTCTTCGAAGTGATTTGTTGGCCAGACGAAGAATCGCGGAAACGTAACACCATAAATTCCAGGCTTCATTTTCTCGCCTCCGAGAGACATGCAATGTTTCTCTTTATGAGCTTCCGTCACTTACGTACCCAGGCACTCATTCATCATTTTATTCATAACTTTTGAATACCATTTAAATGAACTCAACCTGAACTCTATTGCCCATCACGAACTAAACTTCTATTTCATAGGCACTCTGCTCTCCACGGTGGCAGAATCCTGCGCTCTCAACACGCACAGCAACGTCGTGCGCGTGCTGCATTCAATGAGAACACTCCTTGCGCACTTCTGCTTGTTAGCCTCGATATAAAAGATGCGAGAGCTGATACAACTCAAGTTGCTTACGTATGTTAGACGAGCACATTGACTTCCAGAATTTTTTTATTGCGATGAAGTTCAACCAATGAAAGGAGTCGGATTATTTCTTGCAATGATGGCTGATTACCTCATGAGGCCTGTAATAATTAGTGACTCCTGAGTATTTTAGCTCAAGCTCATTCATCGTACTTAATTTTAAAAATTACCACACTCTGTATTCAGAAACTTGAGGCGTATTTTTTTAAATAACAGCTAACAAACATTAATGCTAACAAAAAAACTACGGAGTAAAGAGGCTAGAGCAGCAGGTCCACTAGCTGAAGAAATTCAGAAAATGCCGGCTCTAGAAGCCGCAGCAAACATCTGAAGTTCGCAAAAGCAAAGAGAAGTTCAGAGATCGTTACGTAGGTATTTTATGGTCATAAATAATAGCCAAGCAACACATGCAAAGCCAAAAGGCTCACCAGGCGCTCCAAACGCTTTGTATTATGAACAATGGAGGCTATTTTACGACGCCTTTTATTCGGAACTTCATATGTAGAGTTGCAGGGAGCCTGAACCGATAAACTCTGGCCTCTACCAGCCCTTAAGCTCGTGGAGTTGGCTAACAGGACTGAATCCTCGAATGAAGTTCAAAATCTTCTTGTGCTCCGCGTTCGCAAAACTTTTTGAGCTGCTTAACTTTACTGCGACAAAACTTTTCAATGGAAATCTCAACCCTGGATGATAATTTTATGCTAAAAAAACAATATGTTACGTTAGCGTGATCGGAGAAGTTTTATTTTTATAGAGAATGTTGCTACAGATTAGGATTTAGCAGTTAAGTTTTACATCTTTGAAAGCTTCACCATGCGAGTGAGAGTTTGACTTTGAAAGAATAATTTTACTTGTTTGCTGTTGTGTCGATGCTGATTTTGAAGCTTACAGTGATATTCATCGGCGAGCTGATCAGCATTTTGAAAATATATTCATAGTTTCTTCTTTTAAAAACTTTGGATTCTCAAACGTTTGAACAATATTGCAATCGCACGTTGATTAATAAGAAAGCATGACTTGAAAAGAGCATGGGTAATGATTACTCAGCCTTATCACTGTATGTAATGAATGAATAATGATTTGAATAATTAAGTGTACTGGATGAATGGTACGTAATATTGTGTTACTGTATAGTAGATAATTTAATTTTAACCTTTGATTACTCTCATTAAAAACGATTTAGTTCGTTGGTTAGTTCTCAATTGTTGACTGTTTCATTTTAATATTTTACATCAAATAATAATATATTTTTCACAAAAATCCTGAGCTAACAAATATTTCTCGCACACGTCAATTCAAAAAATAGTTCTGCTTGTGTAGACGTTTCTAATTAGCAAACGAAGCCAGTAGAGTAAAGGATTACTGCAGCCAAACCGAAAATGATTTTGCTTGTCCGACAATTTATTTCTGTAAGGAATTTACCCACGACAAAGTCTGAATTTCATTTTTCAATTTGATTGTTTAATATTTCGTAGGTCTTTTTCCGCTTCCCGCTGTCACTATACAATCAGTTTACCGCCTATATTTTTTAACTTGGGATGAAACTTATTTGTGTATGCCTATATATGTCGAGCACTGATAAAACCGTGCCCCAGCATTACCTATGAATTGGTTGAATTTGACTTTTTTGAGAGTAAATGTTGTGAGCTCATCATAAAGCCATTCCCCAGCCCTACCGAATTAATGTTTGAATTTAACGTATTTGGGAGTAAATATTGTAAGCTCTTCGTGAAACCGTTCCCCAGTCCTACCAAATTGATGTTTGAATTTAACGTATTTGGGTGCAAATATTGTGAGCTCTGCGTAGAACCGTTTCCTATTCCTACCGAATTAATGTTTGAATTTAACGTATTTGGGTATAAATATTGTGAGCTCTTCGTAGAACCGTTCCCCAGTCCTTCCGAAAATCGGGTTGAAATTAACGAATTTGCGAGCAAATACTCGTGTTGTGAGCTCATAAAACTGTTCCCCAGTCAACGGTTTAAATCAACGCCAAGATTACAAGAACCGCAAAATTGACTCAAGAACAAACGTGATAAAAAACTCAATTAATCCAGTCTCGTCTCCCTCGCCAATTTCTAAGCCCTTATCGCGGCAACAGATTAGGTGTCATGAACTTTATGGCTGGCTTCAGGTTAGACCATCAACGCATTTTTGGACCATTCGTTGGGGGCGCCAGAAAAGTTGGGATATCGTTAAGAGCGGCTACGGAAGTGGACGTAGCACTTCATCTAACAGCAGCGCAACGAGGTTTACTTTACGGCCGCTGGGGACGGCCAAAAGAAAGAAAATAGCGTGGACTTTAGAAAGATGCAAGGGGAAAAGATTTCAAGTTCACAAATGAGGATAGAAGGGCCCCCTCCTAAGAGATGTGAGTTCACAATAAAATTAGGCGCGCTTCATTTGGGGAGAAATATGAATGATATTTACGTCGTTAAGGTAGCGAAGAAATGATGTTTATGTCATTAGGGTAATGGACAAATGATGTTTATGTCATTAGGGTAACGAACGAATGTCTGCTTCATTAGGGTTAAAAATGAGTGATGTTTACGTCATTATGGTATCAAATGAATGATGTTAATGTTATTGGGGTAACGAGTGAATGATGTGTGCGTCATTAAGGTAATAAATAAATGAGGTTTACGTCATTTAAGATGACAAATTATTGATGTTTACTTTTTTAAGGTAACAAATGAATGATTCTCGAGTCCTTAGAAATATAAATTATCGCTGTTTACGTTATTAAGATAAATAAATGATGTTTAAGTCGTACAAGTAACAAATGAATAATGCTTACGTTATTAAGGTACGCAAATCATTGATTTTTAAGTCATTGAAGTATAAAATGAATGCTACTCACGTCGTTAAGGCGACAAATAAATAATAATTACTTCATACAAATAACAAATGATGTCAACTTCATTTTGGTAGCTTGTGAATGACGTAAACTTTACTAAGGTGTCAAATGAATGTCACCGACTGGGTAATGTTTAACAAACATTCGAGCAGCGCTGTTTAGTGAGTTAGGGAATGTAGCACATGCCATGAAGGGGATCAACGGGTCAGAATTATTTTATCGTAATAACTAAAGAATGAGGAAGACTTTATGTAGTCAAATGAGAAGAGAATGTGTTGGCAGAAAACCTTTGGTAAAATTAATTTATTTTGCACTGAAGATCAGCTAGATAACTTTATCCACCAGCAACACATTTATCTAAATTAAGCTCGAGGTTATTTACCATCATTGTCATTCCAAGGAATGAATTTTCCATCCAAAGTATGTGAACATACTAAAGGCACAGTCAAGTGAGATTTTCATCGTCAATTTTCACCTTGGAGACGAAATTTCAGGTCGATGAGGGGTCACCAAAACTATTAACTAGGCGAAGGAACTTCCTTAATTGCAAAGAGTCCTAAAATTGTCGAAGCTACAAAACAACAACCCTGGTCAAGATCATCCCATCAAAGTAATATCTTTGAGGTCTGAAAAAATGGGAGTGCTTAACTTTGGCCATGGGCCTGAATTTTATCTTTTTATTCGGGTCTTGGAATGGGAACGTCTTCAGTGAAACTTGACCTTGTTTCTGTAGTTTTGGTAGAGGGCGACCGGGGCTCTCTTTTATCTCCTCGGGTGACTTTATCGGTCGACTAATCCTGGAATATATTCGCAAATTTCAGACACGGGTCCCCAAAAAGGAAAAGAATCCGGAAACTTTGAACGAGATATTGCGCCTTGAGAGCTACCGTGAGTGACTTGTAACTGGAGACGACATCCTTTGCGCTTATTTTACAGACTCAGTCAAATTCTAGCGCAGTTTCTGTACCATTTTCGAAACCCGAAAGTCTTTCAAAACTTGTATTGTATTTTCTGCAATGCTCTCAACCAATGTTTCTAAACTGGACGATACTAACAACCCTGTACAGTTTTGGTCTGGTGTTTGCCTTTTTATCCAACTAGTTAACTCAATCTTTCCTTCAGTTCATTATCCGTCGTTGGAGCTGAAATTCCGTCCATCAGACTGGGAGATGCGCTTCGTTTACGGAACAAAAAAAATCTCTCACAAAAAGTCAAATCTGGTAACACTTTTGAGAGTTACTTAACAACCTGTAAGAATATCTAAATAGAGCGGCTGCTATTGTGCTGGAATTGCTGCCACATGTAGTGGCCTAGACCATTCTCTTGGTTTCGTAATCTTCAAGACTGAGAAACCATTGAAGCATTTTCATTTTATCCCATAATGGCGCCATTCGATATTGACGCGAGCAAAAATTTCAACCTTTTTTTATCTCGCAACCCTTTTTACCTACCAGGAAAGGGTATTTTAATATGGGATGCTTTCACTCACTAGCAATTCGTTTCAGCTTCAGTTGTTTCCTTTTTGACTCTCCCCTGTGAGACAGGCAGGTGCGTGAAATTATATTAATGAAACGACTTATGTGCCGCTCAACGCCTAACGCGGTGACTAAAGCTTACTGCATGCAACAAACAAGAGAAAATTTATGAAAGATTGTGTGAGTTTTCCGTAGAATTCTGTGGCAAATACTCGCACGTGTTAAGTTTCTAAGATGTTGTTTTAATTTCCCGTAGATTTTCCACCATGTATGTCCTCAGCTTAACGGCAAACTATACAAACTGTTTCATCGGCATTGTACCTTATCTCAAACTCTTCGAATTATCCTTTAGAAAGAATTGAAGAGCGTAAGCTCATAAACTGTACTAATCAGCTGTTTCATTGAAGCATTTCATAACTTTCGATCTGTGTTAGATCACCATCAATTTAGTGTTAGACTCTGGTCTGTTAATCTTAACCAAGCAGCATTTGAGCTTCAAATTTTCAGGTCCACAAAGCTCAGCAGCAGCTCAAAATATGAAGTATTTTGCCATTATTTCCCTATTTAAAGTAGTTGTAGTCTTTGCGAGCAGCTAACTATGTCATTATTCCTCTAATTAAAAGAATCGTAGTCGTCGCTAAGCCTCCAACTTTAGGGTGCAGGAACTAAGGAATAGAACTGAATAATTTCAGAAATACGGTATCGCATGGGATAAAAACTACGATTATGTTGGTGATGTTCGTGGGGGTGAAGTAGTGGAGCTTTGGGAGAGTGGGGAAAACCAAGCAGATTTCGTTGGTTAACGGACGATAACAGCACAGTCAAGACCGAAGTAATTAGTGGTGGCATAACTGCCCGTACACGTTGTGACCAGCTGAACTATATTAATAACGGGAACTTCATTTCCTAGGATTTCCTCTCTAAGGGGGAATCTCAGAGACTCGAGGTCGAGTGTCTAAGTCCTGAAAATGCTTAGGGATAAAATGCTGACACCCGCTCAAATGCTGTTAGTAGGTTGAATCAAGAAATGTGTGGAAGGAGAATTCCTTTGAAACTTCATGTTTGTATAATAAAGATTCAGTTGTAGCCTACCTCCTTGACCTCGAAAGAAATTCTTTCGTATACCGTACATTAGCTTATAAAAAGGATTCATACGCGCTATCGTTGAGGTTGTATTGGATAATTTATTCAAATCAATACCCTGACTTGAACGCATCGGACTCAAAAGCTCGCCAACACTGGATCTTGGGTTCAAAATATTTATAGCTCCAGGTGATTTATTTACAGACCATCATCAGCGCCTCGAGTGAGTGCTGTTCGATGATCCCTATCGACCCTTCTAACCAATTTTTTTGCGGAGGGCAAGAACACGTGAAGCCCGGCTCGTGCTGTGTGTTTATGAGATCGCAAGTTTGTCATTAGAATCTGAACCTTTATTATTTGTCTTACAAAGAACTAAATCGCTATTCGAGGCGCATCTGCAGTATCTGGGGTTAGTTCCCGTACCTGCAAAATTTTCCACCATGACAAGTTCCAGCTCAAGTTCTCAGCTCGTCAGAGATATTCAGCCATAACACCACAACCACGTGGCAATTTTGGGCCTAAAAAGCCAATTTCCAGGGAGAAGCTTCTTCAATTTCACCGTATTGTCGAGTTCACGTTCCACTTACTGCTGTCACAGGCCTTTGAAGACTTGGCTGTTGGATTATTGGGGGCCTTCAGGGTTCATGTTGAGCATACCACGGAAGTTCAGTAGCTGGAGCACTCGCGCAGAGCAGCCCTTAACCTGTTAACGGTCACCGCTTAGGTGGCTGGAGTTGCATTCACACGGTATGTGTAATCGACAGCGACCGTGTGAATGTAACAACCACACGGACATCATATGATGCCAATACCCATTAACAGGTTAAAACTTCGGCTGATGTTCACTGGACGATGTGCGAGTGTAGATATTTTCAAGTCTTTAGCATTAAACCTAATAATATTCATACCTGTGAGTTCTAAAGCCAGAATAAATCATATCCCGGCATTTTATCAAATCAGATGATAGTGTAGCAAATTTCGGAATTTGAATTCTACTATAGTCTTTTCATGTGCAAAGTTTAAGTTTTACAGCTTTTTAATAGAATATCAGATCATCTTGAGACTTCTAGAAAAAAATCCTGTTGGTGAAAATATTGAAAACCGTTAATTTCACAACGAAATTATCTATGTGGAATGCGTCACAGTAGATGTTTAGCACAATTATTTTCTAACACTTAATGTGTTCATAATATGATTGAAAATTTTAATACTATTTAAATCACAATCACTCCTAAAATAAAGTCGGTCCTTTTTGCAAGGATGTCTAAATGAAAGTAAAGTTGTGTAATTTTAACATGCACATTTTCTTTGGTAGTACATCCATGGAATACTCTTGCAATGTTAGGCAGCGCCTGCTCGAACTACGTTCATCAAATTTAAAATTTAATTTTGCCTGATTCTAAAGTCGCTAAAATATAGAAACTGATAAATAAAAATATCGTTGCTACTGTAACTTGAGCAATACCTCTATTCAGGTGCAAAGAAACATTCGTTGGAATCCCAATTACCTTTAATGTGACTGCTTTACGGCAGCGGCCTGAACAGGGCATTTGAATGATTGTCATTTCATCCTTCAAAAAATTACTTCTGTAGTGCGTGGGTTGAAGGAACCCTCTTTCTTACAACTTGATTTGTGAACGCCCAGTCCAGACAACTTATTATGCATGAAAACAAAATCGAATCCCGAATTTTAACCGGAATAATTCTACAAGTTTTACTTCATCGTGCATTAATAATCGACTTCTTATTATTTTGGCTTTAAAGAAGCGCATGATGTGTTTTTTTCGTGACATTAAAATTGAAGATCTCTTCCATTCTATAGCGACATTATTTTGCGTAGTCCTCGGGTAAATAAGCTCGATTATTTCAAACGTAATAATTCTGTTTGTCTTACTTCCTTATGGGCTAACAAGAAATTATTCCGGCTTTGAATAATCGAATGTGGTGCTTTTTTATTTAAATGAAACCCTGCTTCCATCCTAGAGCGACATCATGGGAGCGAGCGGTTGCGTGCGGCACAGCCGTGCTGAATGCTGGGGGCCTGGCGTGAAATGAATGGAGTCTCCAAGATGAATTTCATCGACGGAAATCAAGCTCTGGAGCAATTAAAAAGAATTCCTTCGGCTCCGCACGAGCTCGTAATTACAAAGTGTCCGGTATAACACCCGTGACAGATGCCATTTTGATGTCATGGTTGGTACGGTGTGCAAAGACTGATCCGAGCTCCATTTTGTTTGAACTTTATTTCCTGTGCGTTCATAAAAGATTTTTTAATGGAAGACTTCAATCGTTGTACCTCGGACTAAGCCTAGGTCTGAGGCCAGTCTACTACGCAGCATTCATGTGGCTCGTACCTTATATTCTTCGAAGCAAGCGGTTCTCAGTTTTGAATGGATGAAATAACCAAGCATGTTATATAAATTATTGATGCGAATCGTAACAAGTGTTTTGATCTCGATAATGATAATTAATGATCTTTCTTGTATCGAAATAAGAATGCTTATTGCATCATTTTTTAGAATTTTACGCTCATGTTTTTAATTTAAGATTTATTAAGAAGTGAAAAGTAAATGACAAGATATTGAATGATGTGCAGAGATACACACATTTATTTCAAACTTTGACATTGAAAGACCACAGATATTATTTTTGAATGCGTCTTAAATTATTTGAAAAATTAAAATATCTCTAGAGGTACATTTTTTGACGTTTGCTATAACAATGTTTCGAATGAATTTCCAGCAGTTACGAAATATGCGCATGCGTGGAACATGCATAGATGCAGCACGCTGTCGCTATGTACTAACTGTAGAAAAATGAGGGGTGACGTCTGATGATCTGGTCGAAAAACTTATTTCACGCAAGTCTTAAGACTCAGCCTGTCATTTTTGCCCCAGCATGCATAATAATCTGCTTTTATTTATAGTTTTAGCCGCTCAAGTGCAGGTATCGCTGCAGGGTGATCGATTAAAGACCGAGCAGCGAAAATGTTATAGACGGAAACGAGCGTGAGAAGAGAAGTGTTAAAATTAAAGCTGTGAATGTACGTTTGCAATAAGTCTTCATAAAAGTTGTTGCGCTTTGGAGACATTCGCAATTCAACAATTTTAACGTAAAATCTGCAAAAAACGCGAAATACTTTCTAATAGTCTTATCTTTAGGAAATAGATAAGACTATTAGAAAGGTAAGACTATTTAAGAAGTTTTTGAAACCACTTCATGGTTATGAGGTATGGAAAAATAGTGGACATATTCCCAATTGGAAGC
The DNA here is from genome assembly GCA_014899125.1 of Orchestia grillus. NCBI lineage: Eukaryota > Metazoa > Arthropoda > Malacostraca > Amphipoda > Talitridae > Orchestia > Orchestia grillus. The sequence goes on from VOMN01055598.1 coordinate 9,409, forward strand.
AAATATTTCTTAGGTCATTGACAGTCATTTGAGTAAATTTTTTAAATTAATTTTCAAGCTATTGCTTATATAATTTTCTTCTAATACAGACCATCGGTAGAAGAGGTGAATGTGAAAAAGAGACGCACCAAAAATGACAAGCCCTTTCATTTCATCTGTCTTCGCAACAAAACTGTCTCTAAACGTCATTCTAGAATTTTAAGTTACCTGTCAAACGCACTATTTTCGGCCAAAAATTTTTCAAAGTCTATTCGGAGTAAACTTTTTTGCTGGAGGTGAGACAATACAAGTTTGTGGAGCTGCTTGAGCAAGTTTCCTTTTTCTTCGGGCTCGGTGTTCCAATTTTGCGAGGTGACGTCCCCAGCAGACACGGCACCGGTGACATCTGAGATATTGTCGTCTTGGGCTGCATTCACTGACGCGGACTCGAGGTATTCCAGAGTGAGACAACGTGCCTAGAATCCTTCAACGTGGAATTTCCAGGTAGTCTTTTTAAATTGAACTAGCCAGCGGTCCTCCTGAGCTGCCTCGTAGGTGTGTTAGTCCCACACGAATGTTGTGAAACTTTTTGGAAAATCTGGTCTCATTGGCCGTCTCTAAGAGCTTTGCCATATATGATTATATTTCTGAAATGTCTGTGAATAGACTAGATTTGTTGATCTCGCATTACGGGAAAATTGGGTTTGAATAGCTGGTAAAAAATGAATTGAAAATTGTTTCCCTTTCAAAATTTACGTGCACAAAATTAGGATTTTCAGGGGGAGAATTCTATCGAAAAACTAGTTCAACGACACATTCTTGTTTAGAAAAAAAATAAGATCGTAGATGAAATTATCCCATTTCTGTTGCTCATTTCTGCTCCAAATTGGCATGCTTACGGATTAAATTCGTATTTCAGGCTGCATGCTCATTCTTTGTTGATGTTTATACTGTTTGTGTTGAGGACGCCTCAGAGGCTGTGATCATTGTAATTCTTCAAAGCAACTACTGCAAAATATAAAATGTCGCATACATGTGAAACTGCTCCAAAAAAATAAATTATCACCAAGTACAATAGTTTCCTATCGTTCATGACGTTTAATTTGCTACTCTCTCACACTCTAATCAAATAAAAACGTGTTAATTTTGATCCGTGATGTCTATTTCTCATATTTTTTGGTCACGCTAACTCAGAAGGAGCAATTGCGTGAGGTGTAGTACTTTGCTTTAGAATTTTACCTTCAGATATTAGCTCGTCCAAAAAGTTTTGAACAATTTTGAAGTGAATGTTTATATCGTCGTCTTAGAAACCTATATTTCGTTTAGTTATTCAATGCTTTAAAATCTTATATTTCGAGAAAAAAAGGTATTCGTTCGTGTCTAAATTTCACCGATCCTCAGTTCTAGATACCCTTTGTTGACGTTTAAGAAGCATAGCGAAAAATTTCAGGCTTGAATTGAATTTTTTTAGAAATAAATCATATTTCATCATAAATAAGCAAAATAATTGCTTCACGTGTATGGCGATGGTGCTGCAAGTGAATCAACAAATGAAAGATAGTTAGCAAATTCAAACTGAAAACTTTGCCTCCAAAAATGACCATCGCAGCGGGAACTTCGTCCTCGAAATCGGGAGTTTTTTGAAGGCAAAAAGAAGAAAGACCAATTATCACAATTAGAAAACTTGCACAAGATTTAGACTTCTCCAAACGTAAGATCTGTTCCGTTTTGCAAATTAAAATATAAAACACTCAGAACTTTCCGGGCAACCTAATAAGATGCCATTGTTTCCTTTACAAAGTTCCCTGAGATTCTTAGATTTTTAACTCCTTTTCCGTTCCAGAATCTTGTCGCTTGAAGTTTTTGAAATACCTAAAGAAAACATGACTATCGTGGTGCTATATTATACTAGACAACCCGTCACCCCATTGGTCAAATAAGATTGATCAAAGTCAAACCGTATCCAGAAATATATGTATCCTATGCAGTTAAGTCGGTATCCACAATACAGGTTTAAACGAAGAGTATATATTTCGAATTTTTCAGAGCCGACAGACAAACGATTCTGCCCTCTTTCTCATTCGCGTATTCACTTTACTAACTTGCCCGACTTAAATTCCTTTCTTTTACATAACATAAGTGTATATTTTCCCTTCAGTGCACGGTTTCAAACAAGCAAACAAGACGACCAGAGTTTAAGTACTATGCTAGATAGATAGATAGATTACAGAAAGTGTCTGCCTTGTATATCCTAAAATGTTGTTTTTCTTCTCTTATCGTGTGAATCTAGGTATATAAGTATTTAAATAGGCTCAGTATTTGAATCTAAAAATGAATATTGTTGCGTCGTGTTCCAGACCTGAAAGTACGAGGAGAACCTTATGACTATTTAAACAAAGCCTCGAAATACTCCCAGCTCTCGACCCAGAACAACCTCCAGACTGATGCATTCAGCAGCCGCTGAAATATGGCCGGGCATAATTAAAACGAATGGTGGACAAAAAAAGGAAAAAGTCATCATCTAGACCTTTTGCCGAGTCCATTTAGAGATTGCTGGCCGCCCTGATGCTTACCGATGATACTTGCCTGAGGAGATCATTTTGGTGATCATTTATGGACGGTGGAAATGGAGAGAATCCAATAATTCTGTAGTAAATGTCCGTTAAATCAATGGGAGCTTCAAATAATCTGTTCCTTCACTCACTCCAACAATTTTTTAAATGGTGAATAAAGAAAATTCAAAGGTAGTTCCGACAGGAGGAATACATTGTTTTTAGGAACTGTTCTTGGCACAACACAAGGTGCAAGTAGTGGCTAAGATGACGAAATAGGAATAAAAATGTTGTAAAACACATTTTCTGTCAGCCTTTTAAGAAACGATGGCTATTTCTTTACATGAAAACACACGAAATAGTCAACCAGCTCTTATAACTTTGAGAATTTAACTTTCATTTCATAGCGCAATAGACTGCCCAAATTTATGCATGGGGCAGGGGAAATAAAAATGATGAAAACGTTTCATTACTGTAAATAAACTCAACACAGAAATTGATTTATCGTCATCGTTAACGTTTTCGAGACTACAGTCTACGGAGCAACGAGGCAGTTGCAATCGTAAACCAACTGTCCACATGGCCAAGAAGAGTGCGGGAAAGCAGGCGATCGCTTGATTTACACGAAAATCTGAAAAAACTTACAATTTCAACAGAAAACTGACCGAAAAATTTGAATACAATTGTTTTCATCAATGCAAAAAAAATATTGTAAATGGATCATAATTTTAATTGACAGTGGAGTTGAACAATAAGTCTACGGTAAATAGTAACAGGATTTAAGTTACTTTTCATTTTTGTACGGTACGTACATATGATATGTACATATTATCGGTTTTTGTTAGTACAAGTTCATTTGGTAGTAAAAAGTGCTTAATGTTGCTTGTAAATAATGTTCCCTAATTTTTTCGAAGTACACCAAGTACTAATTATTCCTAATAAACATAGATAGTTTAACGTTTGACTTGATAATTTAAACGAAGTTACAACTAAAATCTTTGCATGAGACTTATTCCACAAATTTAACTAAACAAAACCATTTCTTCGATAGACCGTTATGAACGTTGGGTTAATTTCTATTAAAGCTACTTTAAATTCGCGCACAAAACAATTTATTTTACGAGTGTTTGTAACTAAACTAGTTTCGGAGATTGATCTTCTTTTTGGGAAGCGGAGTTTCATAAAAAAAAGCCTTGTGAACAAGTAAAAACATATTTTTTACATACTTTCTAGGTCCATTTTAAAATTTGAGTTTTATATGTTTTTGATTGAAGATGATCTTTTAAAAAATCGAAAGCTTGTAAAGAAAATGTTTTTATCAGCACACTGGTCTTACTCTTTCTTAACTGAACTAGCAGACGCGGCCAGCCAAAAAATGGCGGGAAAATTGATATTAAATTCTCAAGAAGCCTATTGTTTACGGTAACTCTGACATGGAATAATATTATTTTCAGTATCACCGATCCCTACTGTTTCATCTGACAGTCTCGCTTTTGGTTTAGGAATACGGACCCGGGAATTTTCTCCTATCTAAACCCTTAAGAGCGTGACAGAAAGTCGGACCAACCAAGCAACAGCTGTGTATGTATTAGTATATAGTGGAGCATTGGATAGAATATTTCAGCGAAGCACGTAACGGGTCACAAATACTCCTTATCGTTTCTTTTAAAATAAACTATTCACAAACAAGCTATATTAACCAATGAACTGTCGTATCGTATTTATCAAATGGAACACTTAACTTCTTTAAATTGCATATACTTCTTACGAAGCGATACACAGTATCCTATTTACGACACCGCCGTCTGTCTGCGCAGCTTCCAGAAATATTTTCTCAGAAATTTCTGATAAGTGGAGGGAGAGACCAACCGAGCAAGCAGCCAAACGGCCTTCCAACGCTGTGTGGCATCGCCGCTTTGTTTTTTTCCAGCCCGGTGCCTTGAATCTCCTTCTGTGTTAAAGCCTGCCTTCGCTTTTGCATTCGTTCATGGGCTAATTGCTACTTTTTCCATGTGCGTTTTCGATTGTTTCCCAATAAAATGAACTTTTATGAACTTCGGTAATAGGTATGTACGAAATATGGTGTTAAGAAAATCTTCTTTTTATATGCAACTATCACAGCCGTAGCATGCATACAAAATAGACAATGATAATCGGAAAAAAATTGCCTGCAATTCTAGTTAAACATCTATTTAATACATTTACAGAAATCATATGTTATGTCTCCGATACGAACGCGAAAAATATCAGTAAATGAATTGATAAATAATACATAAATAAGAAAAATTGGACAAGAGAATAGATGAAAAACATTTTCATTCCTAGGCAAGCTTCCGATATTTACAACAATCATCTTCAGTCAAAAGTAAACTAAAATTCAAAGTTTGAAATGGACATAAGCATGAAAATGTGTGTACTGGATACGGAACATAAGGATAAATTTTATAATATGAATAAGGTACCTAGCACACAATACACAAATCAGCAGAAGTCGAGGGGTCATTTACATTTGAAAGAATCTTCCCAAAAGTAATATAATCCTCCAAAATAATAAGTAAATAAACAAACACACAAACATACACTGCTTTTAATCATACGTTAAGTATTCCAACCGAATTTCTTACGACGGTGCAGGAGATGATACGATGATGATGATAATCTCCTTCTGAAGGATACTGTAAAAATACCGGTAAAAATACCTTTATCCATTAACACAGTTTTTGCCTACCCAGCCATTCCAGTTGACATCCTGACTGGAAATATCTCGCTAGAAAATTCTGCAGCGGGAAACCCACTTCTTAAGTCCGCGCTGCAAGCGGCGGCGCTAATTAGAACCTGGGAGTCTGGTGGACTATGGTTGTCCGGTGCAGCGCAGACGCCGAGTCTCGGTGGGCAATTCTACTACAAAATTTCCAATTTAGGCATTTTCTCAGCTGTGCACACGGAGAATCGCCTTTTTGTATTTATTTTCGAGTGTGTTTCTGAAGCAAATATATTATAGTGATGTTAGTTTTGTTCAAGTGCAATTTTCGAATGATTAATTATTCTCACACTGGGAACTGGTGTGAAAGTGCCTGAATTTACTTACGTAAAAACACTGAATACAGAACAACGCACTTCAAGTAAGTGAGAGCAAAAAATTCCATTTGAGCTGTTGAACTTTTGCACGAGTAATAAGCTCTTCATTTTACACGAGCCATAACCTCTTGATTTTACACGAGCCATAACTTCTTCACTTTTCCCGAGCCTTGAGCTCTTCATTTTTCGATTCAGTCATGACCACGGGAGTAAAGTAGTCTCTAGCCCTTACTCCTAACGAATTAAGGCTGTTCCCGTATCTTATTTGCGTGCTCTTAGCATATTATCTATGTTTTAGAATATTTTAGATAACACCCCCGATTCTATCGTAGACACAAGTTCCAATATGCCATTATTTATTCTAACACACGTTGACTCACCGCCAAATCAGTTGCAGGAAAACATAGTCAGAGCATTAAAAAAAAGCAGAAACCTTTCAAATGAAAAGATGAGTGCGTATTTTGGTTGGATTTTTCGAATGTTCTCCCTATGGGGCAAGTTTTTGACCATTTCCTCAACATGCACCTCCTAGCCATCCGAAGACCAACAGCCAGAATAACAAAGGCTAATGATCGCTGCAAAGTTTGCAGCTGCTGGTCGTTAAAGCCAAATTGCGCTGGTCCCAAAGCTGAAAAGGCAATCCTATTATCGAGGGAAAAGCACATTAAGCCGTGCTTATTATATTTAAATCTAATATTTTTTATAGGCTAAAGTAAATTCGTCCGAAAGGTTTTCCATGTTCGGATTCTCACGATGATTGCTGGTATCAGGAATAAGTTTAAGCTGCCCACAGGTGACTTTAGCAACGAATCAGCCATTATTTGACTTGTAAATATTCCACCAAAAGTCATTTTTACCGATTTCGTACAAATCTTTTAAGTTTCTCAGACCGTATCCCTGTAAGTTTCATTCTCGACACAATGCAAAGAACTGTGATTACTCGCTGCCGTAATGATACATACAAAAATTGATTCATTTGTCCAGACTTGATGAAAAACATACATTGTGTAGTTTCACGATAATGAACTCTAATTTACTTTCACATAAAAATCTTGCTTTATGATTTGCTTTGACACGTGACACCGGAACGCCCCATTGCCGAGAGCGTTGGAACCATAAACGGCCGCAGCTGGTTGTGAAGAGGATACGCGTAGGTAGCATGTTAGTCGCTTCGAAATTTTTATATAATTTGCGCATTTATGTAACCCGGAAAAGAGCAGAAATGGAGGGTAATGAAAAAAAATGAATGCGATGTTGTCATTTACTCAATTCTAATTCTAATTTTCATTTCAATACGGGGTGTCCCAGAAAAAAGGAAACCCATTTTTAAA
>VOMN01055603.1:0-20027 GCA_014899125.1 Orchestia grillus
GCTATTGCGCACCTGGACTATAATGAGCACACAAACGACACTTTTAATAGCATGGGAATTCTAAAATTGGACCTTTGTCAATTTTCGCAGGGAAACTTTATGTTCAAAACCATCTGAAGAAAAGGTGGCCCAAATTTCCATGAAAAAATTACTGCTCAGCTTCGTCTCCAAGACCATGTCCCTAGAAATTGTAACAAATTAGTTCTTCCTTATTACTCACGTATCAAATCCTGTATCTGATGTAAAATACTTGCGATAAATAAATGTTTACAAATGTTTACAAAACGCTTACAAATGATTCGTCAGTACTCAAAGTGTACTCCGAAACGAATTTTTGCTACTACTGTCGATATGACAGGCCCATTTTCGTATAAGTGTAAACTAGAGGGGGAGAAATCATCCGTCGACATCAGGATTAGGTTATAGCCTGCGAAAGACCTCTCCAGGACACTAGAGTAGACACCCAATCTACACTTACGTCTGGAGAATGAGACCCAACTCCGGCCCCAACGAGTGTTAGCCGTACTAAAACACCTTCAGTTCCTACTCCCAGTTAAGGATCAGATACGTAAGAGACGCCCTCATCCAGCACTTTGCACAAGTCTAGCCGAGCACTGAAACCTGTAGTGAAGCCTGGACCTCAAGAATTCAAAAAGGGTTGTTCCAGGACATAGGGCTAAAAGAAGGGTGGTTCTACGTTAAGGAGGGAGGGCTGTAATACACTGAGAAAAGTTCTGTACGTGTTTTAGATTTAGATAATGATTCTAGCAGCATGGCCAGCTTCCGGGCGGCTCCATCGAAGATTCCGGGAGACAGTCAGTCTTCGTTGGTCTCTCACCAAGTTCGGAGTATGTATTGGTGGTGTTTGTGGATGTATCTATCTTAAAAGTTCAGATGAGTATCCTATTACAAAACCTAACTCTATCCTGTTAATCTGTGTCTGACCTGGGCCATTCTAATTTCAGCTTACTCTCAACTTTTCCCAATTCTGTGTACCGTCTGATTATTGTATCAGTAATCATAGTAATTATAGTGAATGTCTTCAGATGTAGCCGGAACGATCAGTTTTATAAAATGACTCAGTAATAATAAAAAAAGTCTTTAAAAAGTATTGTTTCTGCAAAAAATTCGTATATTAAGATTGCCTAAGGGACTCCGACCTAACCTAAATAGATACTAGGTAGTTATTACCCATCCAATTCCACACACCACATAGAATATAGATATAGATTATCAGGAGCTTACCTCACTTCCTCGATCCACACTGTAATTACTAATACAATGATCAGACGGTAGATAGAAATGTAAAGGTTGAAAGTAAGCAGAAACTAGAATAGCACAGGCGAAACACAGATTAGCAGAATAGAATTAGGTAGGTATTAGGATACTCATCTGATCGTGTATGATGGGTATACACACACATCATCAGCACATACTCCGTACTTGGTGAAAGACCAACGTAGACTGATTGTCTCCTGAAAATTTTTGATGGAGCCGCCCGGAAGCTTGCGATGCTGCTAGAATTATGAACTAAATCTAAAACACTTATAGAAATATTTCTCAATATATTACACGATCCCTAGTATGGATTCAGAGAAAAACTCAATTGCTTCACAAGTCTTCTCGACTACTTTCGAGAAGTCAACCGTATCTGTGGCAGCGCAAAAGCATTAGACCCCATATACCTCGACTTTCAAAAATCCTTCGATAAGGTTAACCCCGCGAAGTTTACGCTTGAAGTTAAAGCCCGTGGTATGCAAGGTAGCTTTCTCGATGGATACGGAACTGGCTCACTTGTTGTATACTCTAATCATGAGCAACATAACGATTAGGTAGACGTAACGTCAGAAATCCCCCAAGGAAGCGTTCTAGACCCTCTTTTTTCGTAATCTATCTCAAAGGTTTTGACATCGGAATCACCAATACAATCAACGAGTTCGCAGACCACAGGGCAGCTCTGCCACAGGGCAGTCACTAAACGGGACCGAATAACCATGCAAACAGACCTCAATCGCTCTCTCTGATGGGCCGAAACCTGGTAAATGAGCTTCAACGTTGACAATTGTTCAGAATGCAATCTGGAATGAATAACCGAAATTTCTAATTCTCAATGAACTACCTACCTATCGAAGAGGTAGAATGATAAAAAGATCCGGGCATCACTATCACTGAAAACCTCAAGCATCACAAGCAAGTAGAAAGAATTATCTAGAATTTAATGGGTGCAGAATATTCTGTTTGATCGTAAGAACCTTTGACTAAGAATCCAAAGACATAACAATAGCTCTCTGTTAAACACTAGTGCAACCTCATCTGGAGTATACAGTACAAACTTTGGGGTCTTACCCTACAAAGAGACATCAATAAAATGGAGCGAATTCAGCGCAAAGCGACAAAATGATTCCTTGATCTCCAAAGCCTCATCTATGAACATCGTCTAGAACAACTGAAACTCATCTAACTTGAACAAATAAGAATGTTAGGTCCACTAATCGAGACAAACAATTGTTCTAATGACTTCAACGGCGTTTACCCAAAAGGGCTTCTCCAAAAGAACAATAACGTTCGCACTAAAAATTACGATTGTAAGCTTATTATAAATTCTTTCACAACATCCCACGCCCTGAATTTTTTCCGGTTAAAATTGTTGGAATCTGAAACTAACGATCGAAAAATACTGTCTCTGCTGGAACCGTAAACACATTCAAAAATCGTGTAGACAAATGCTGGTTAGGGAGCACCCAAGCATTTTGAACGACTGATTCGAGCTTCCCATTTGAAAATTACTGCTAATTCTGGTAATTCTAAAAATGCTTTAAATTATACGATCCCAATATTATGAAGCATCTGGTTTCTCATGTTAAAACAAACCATCTGATGCCTGAGCACAAAAATCAGTGTCTGTAAGTGTGGCTGTTTGACTTCTAAACACCTTTTTCTTCTGCAAAGGTAGAGTAGATAATGTGGGTGACGGTTTTTAGAGGCTGTTTTACTACCTGATCTTTGATTTGTCCTGCCCTCCTAACTCCAAGTTTAACCGTTTGCATGTGCATGATTGGTGTCTGACGACGTGGAATTTGGGTAAAAACCAAAGAAAGGCCTCCTTGATTCGTTTCGGTAGCCATATTTTATTCTATTATTCACGAAACCGTCTGGTTTTTTGGTAGAAAATCCTATGAGACGAACGGTTTTTAAATTTGGCTCATTTATACCTCAGCTATAACTTGATGAAATAAAGATATTTTGCTCATAGGACTTTTTCAATTTTTAGGAAGAAGATAAAAAATTCATAAAAAATATGATGTCATTTTAAACAAAAAATAGGTCCACAATTTTTACCTTAGAAAGCTGTTGTAAGTGGGAATAAATGTATTTAAATTTAACGAACACAAAATCATCCTTTTGAGCTTGGTGAAATGAAACAAACAAAATTTAGACTGATTTGGTTTTTCGTAAAATTTTTACATCTAATTCTCATTGCCCCTTGAATAAATTGTCAATTATTCCATTAACCCACACTCAAAACGACCATGTTTTTCTTCAACGAAATTTTGCGTTGAACGACAGATTTGTGATGATTCTACGCCAAAAAACTAAAGGAGCAGTTTTTCTTTAAGCCTAAGAATTTTCCTTAACCCGTAGCTGGCTGCGAGCCCGTAATATGCGTACACATGCAATGACTTTGTCATGAAGCAAATGCATCTATTACTTTTACGTCGACTGCTTTCGAGGCACTGAAAGTACCTCTTACACAGACAGGTGATCAAGTAACGATGCAATGTGAGCAACAACAACAACGGCAAAAGGTTTTCAAACATGTCACATCAAGACCTCGCTAATCCATAATTAATTCTACATTTTTGCTCTTTCACCGCTCATAGCATTCTCAATTATGCAAGCATGATTGTGAAATTTGAATATATTACAAATCAGATATAATAGAACTTTTTTGATTACGATAAATTATTTGACCTCCTGAACGATATTCAAATGGGCGGTCCTGAGCTCTTTTCTGTTCCCGGAGGTCAGTGAGTTGTTGGTGCTGATTCAGAATAAAGAAAGAAAGTTTGATGTCAGTTTTGGTCATAGCTTTCAATCAATTTTCTCCGATATCTATCTATTTGGCTATTTTCCCCATGGATAGCCTTGGATTTCTCCTGGCCCTTTTCGCGTTGTCGCTCACAACCTTCGTGACTTTGGGGTTTCAAGCTGAGCTCAAGCGTCATCTTCGGGGATGGAGATAGTCAGCACCAAGTTCATCGAATCTGAGTACAGAATCATAAGCAGTGTATTTGACCACATCGATCTTTTTGAAAATATCGGATTTGACATCCCCGTACGATACAGCTCAATAATGGCCTGATATTTACTCACTAAAATTAAATAACAGTAATGATGATTCACAACCTGATTGTACATGAAGACGCATGTCGGAATCGATTATTCATTTATTTTTAGATAAATAGCGATTTCAAATAAAATTGATTTTCAGTTGAAAAGAGTTCGGGGACTTTTACCGCACTCTGAACAAGTTATTACCAAAATAAAAGCTTCCTAGTCTGTAATAGTCTTATCATATTTTTGTTAGCCTAAGCAATATTATAATCATTTAAAAGAAATAAATATCCAAATCTATTGAATTTTCTTAACATTCCACTCTATATTCCAGTTCAGAAAAAAAATTCATTTAAATGTAACAAGATGGGAACGATAATACCCTTATGAAAGGCAAATAATTTGTACCCACTTTGTAGAATTTGGATCCCAGTTGTCGGTTTCGTCAACACGGAGCGCAACGAACACACAACTGTGGACGAAGAATCGTCAATGAACGTCATCAGGAAGACAGTCATGCAGGAGTGGAACGTCAGCTCCAGCGTCGAAGGTCAGCGATTAAATGTTAAATAATGTGAATAGAAAACCCACAGTGCAAAATTGATACACACCGTTTGGTCTCATTGAAATTCACTACGTCAGATGCAGCATTCATAGCCTAGTCAGTTGAATATCACCGAGGCTCATACGAGTTACGTGAGTCAGCATGAGTAACCAGAGAAGCATGATAAATTTCGAGCGTATTACGCTAAATATTGTATTTAAAAGCTCATGGAAGAAATGTTGCGAAACCCAAAGTGTATCATAGCACAATAGTTTTCTGGCTTGAAATGTACAGAAATCATAATAATTCATTAGGGCTCAAGAATTCATAAGGTTTACTATGGTTAACGAAGTTTATGTCGTTGAATAGTAAGCTTTAGAATCTTTTACCCTGCAGCAGGTGACTAACCATTCGGTGCTGACGGGTAAAGATTTCAAAAATCTAAGAGCTACGATTCACTGGCTATTTGATTTTGGCGGGTATCTTCATCACAGGCGGGTATCTTCATCACAATTGATAAAACGGTAAGAACGGACAACTTTCTGGATGTTACAGAAACAAAACTACGGTATATTCAATATATCATACCCATCGAAAAATATTCTTACACATCTCATTTCTTTTAATTTATTTCTTCAACTATACCCAGCAAAATAACGACCAGGCAACAATTTTGCGAAAATCGACACAAATAACGGTTTGCTCCTCGTAAAACTCCGGTGACTACGGCCAGGGACCCTTGATTAATAGAATATTGCGAAGGACATACGTGCCTAAAGTAAACAAATTTAGATATATATGTTTTTACGAAGAACATCAGAGTAAGATGAAGTATTCGATTAACATTTAACTACTTAAAAGCCAAAGATTACTGTTATGTAATTTTTACGTAAACGCAATGATAGAAGCAATAAAATTTGTACAACAATTTTTTCCATGTACTGATGAAAAGTTTATAATTATCATCAATGCGAAATTAAAAATGACAAATTTTCACCAGGGAGCTTTCGAAGTTCCCAACACCATATTGGTTAACGCTTTTCTGCCTAGCATTGCTCCAATATCTACACCGTACAGTTATTTTACTGAAAGAAAATAAAGAAAAACCTGTTGATTCTGAAATGAGTCTTGCCCAATGCATTTTACATTCAATTTTCCAATTTTCAAACTTCAAGACTATAACCCTAAAATTAATAGTTTTAAATTAAATCTCGCAGAAAATTTAAATTGTGATTTCAATTTGCTTGTTGATCCCTCAGTTGGACTTTGATGAATTATTATTCAAAACAAATGAGTGCTTTCCAGTAAAAAATATATCCAAAATTACATTTGAGACACAGATAATAAAAAGAGAAAAGATGGAAAAACACATTAATAGTTGTACAGAAAATCATCGATATTTAAAAGGAGAGCTGTACTACTCATAAGGTTGCCGTAGTTATACATCCAACGCCTGCAAATATTAACGAACATTTCCATAGTTTCGAATTTATACTTTCGCTTATCATTGATACCGTTCAAGCTGATGCTATGAACTGAAACATGTCGAAAAAATGGTGTACGGAAAGAAAATCTTTGTCTACCCCATTTATTAACAGAATTTGTGTAAATAAATCAGACTAGAATACGGCAACAGAAATGAGCCAGTTGGCCCATTTTAAAGTTTCTCCCTAATAAGTTATGTACTAATGTACAGAATGACTCGTAGCCGAACAGATTCCCCAGCTCAAACTTAAATGATGATATATACGAGAGTTTCAGGCATAGAAAGTCGTTCTTATTTTTGTTGTTGTGAAATAAATTATTGTGCTATAGAGATGAAAGTAGTAAGGAGATTGTACAATACTGGAGAAAAGGAAGTAGGATACATTTCCTTTATCAATTTCTTATTAGGCGGAGAAACAAAGAATAATATTTCTTCAAGAATAAATTCTTCATATTTACAGCCGCCAATAAACTGCGTTTAAGAATACTGGAAACATTAGACAGTTCTCACTTACTTTAATTATGAGATATGATAAATCAGAAGAATTCATTGTTTTCCATCTATATGAAAATTTCACTTCATGAGAAAAGCCCTGGCTATGATAAGGTTATGTGTCTCGTAAAGACAAGGCGATCAGCAACCAAATTAGAAACCATACTTTGGAGTATTAATGTGATTCACGTCTTTGATTATTGCACTGTATTGCCAAGCACAGTTATTGCTAAGCGATTAACCATATCATGTGTTGAGTCTGTCACTTTTAATAAATTATATATTTTTTTCGCAACAGCACGACTTTGTCCAGAACAATTGTGAACTCACATTGCACCCTCAAGTTACGTTTCACTCGAAGTAGAGGGTGCAAATCCGTGGAAGTTCAGTCGTGGTACAACTCTAGTTTAAATCACATACATTTTATTATGGATAATTGGTACTCAGTTTAATTTTTTGTTAGCATATCACGGCCTGTCTTATGTATAAGAAAATCAAGGTAATATTCTCCGCTGTAATATTTTTAATTTTAAAAGGAATGCTTAAAAATCACACGATAACTTTGGCTAGTATTTTACTCTTGGTGCTTAGCACCGAATTCAGATTCGTGTGCATAAGTTTCCAAGCGACTTCCCCACGTAATTTCGAGGTCATAGTCCTACTGGTCACAGTTAGAAATTTCAATGCAACTCCCGCATTTTAATTATAAAGCTGTAGTCTTACTGTCCGAAAACCCAGTAGCATTATGCTTTATGCGCCACTGATTTTGAAAGAAACTTTTTTTTTGTTTTTAAACGTGTTTAACTTACTCATTTTTCTGGGTCAGGACTGTACAGAAAATTTTGCAAATTTCTGTGTGAAGAGCAAGCAGCTGAAAATGACCTAATTTAACCGTCCAAACGTGGTCGTATTACCCGGAATCTTTTGCACTTGTGTTTGAAGGTAAGAAATTTTTTAGCATCGATTGTTTTAGACTGAGAACCTGCTATTTTTTGCAGGAAATACAGCACTTAGACTATCTAAAAAAAATCGTAGTCTTCAATATTGTGTAACCAAACATTAACATCAGTACAAGGTTACTCATAATGAAGACAAACAACTTTTCATAGTTTTATGAAATACTGCAAGTAGGGTTTTGGATTTAGGCATTAAAACACTCGTGTGAATCACGAGGAATCTAACGACACATCAGTTATTCAGTACGACCATTTTTGTCCCCAAATATATCCTCGAGCCTAGGCACTAATGAATTATTACAAATGGCACATATCTTTTCTTGTGAAATTGGGTTCCATTCTTTCTACATTCTTACTTATGAAAATTCAGAGGAGGTATGAGGGAAGGCTGATACTTAAATTTCTATAATAAATTAAATACAAGAATTGAATTCGTAGCTGCTTGCAGACCCTTTATCTTTATCTATGAACAATGGGATGTTTCTTTTCATCAGTGCTTGAGAAAGTTTGAAGCTATGTGACGGTGCTGAATCCTGTTGGAAGCTCCATCATGGACCCTGAAATGTTCTTTAGCCGGAAACAAGCAGGCTTGAAAAATATCAGAAATGTACTGCTGTGAACTCAATTGAACCCTGTGGGTAGAAAAACCAGCGGATATCTTCCTGTGGCGTTAACCGAAATCTAAACTGACAGTAGATTTCGACGTCGATTAACTGTCGCAATAGCTCGGGGCCAATGTCACGTCTCTGTGTTGTGGGGTTTGGTCGTCTCCTTCCTGAGGTCTCGGTTCGTTGTTCATTGCTCAGTTCAGGGACTATTTAAATAAGTCTAGGATACTTTCGGGCAAGGGAAGGAAAAGGTCATTAGGATTTCGTTCGGGATTTATTTATAAGGACAGCGGGAGATTTTATTTAACGTTTAACACGCGACTGTAAGTGAAGTTGAGAGGGTTGCAGGTCTGGAAAGTATGGGGACCGGCTACGGGAGGCCCAGGTTCAATTAAGTCTCAGGTCTTAATGAATCAAATGTGAGCAGCTACTCTAGCTGCGAATTTTATAAACGAGGCAGATCGAACTGGTCACTACCCGAATAAGTCGGTCGTAGTTATCTCAACAGAAAATGCTTATATGCCTCTGCGTAAAGCCATCGTGGTAACTGATCAAGCAGGAGAGTTTCGGGCGAGGATGATTAGTTTCCGGACACTATTCGCCTCTTTAGGAAAATAGCCTCCGACGCCGTTAGAATGAACATGTAGAATTATGAGACAGGTCAAACAACTGGATGATCCCGCTCAAGGCCTGATTAAGTTTCTGTGGACTGCTGTAACCAGTTGACTGCTCGGTCGGAAATATTGTCACACAAAAGCATTCATGCTCGATAGGGATGCTACATAATTACCCGAAGGAAGATTCGGTATCCATTACTGAAGAGAATAATTGATCAAACATTTTCTATTCGAGCTTAACAACGCAAAAGAAAGGGAAACAAAGACCGTTCTTAGCTTTGCAGAAGAAAAAACTCATTAACGGAACCAACCCGAGGATGAACCAGAAACGCTTTCCGCTATTTACTCCTAAACGATTAGAACGGAAGACATAGTACCCATGACATAATCACACATTTATTTAATCCGTAACAGTTTTATAATAGAATACATATGTCAAAAAACAAAGTGGACAGCGTACAACCGTAGCTTTCAAACTCTAGGGGATAAAAGAACATGATTTTTAAGCGCAATTAACACGTAAAAACTCAGTTTAACATTTATCTCTTAGCTAAGAGAACACATGACTAAAGTAACAAATGGTAACGGGTGGATTTCACAATTAATCGTCATAGGAACTAAAATACCACTTACAAAAGTATAAAGAGTCACTCTCTGAGATATCACAACAAACTTACAATAAACTATGTGACAAGTGACGTTCGGGGTAGGGAATCAAATGTTTGAAAATCAATGATAAATCACAAAAGTATTTACTGCACAAAAAATAAATCACCGATATGAATATAACTTTGATACAAGTTTATCGTAGTATCAAGAGACAATTAATTCGATGTGACCGCTGTCATGGTTCACCACGTAGCCTTAAAGTGTTGTGACTCTTCACGATGCAGTCTTCTAACATTTTGTCCCACTCTTCCCTATGGACTTACTGAAAGATAACAAACATTTGAACGTGAATTTGTGTTTCTAGAATGCTCCATTTTGTCTCATACGACATTGGCCAAGAAGTTCAAGTCTGGGCTGACCGGAGGCCAGAATTTGACAAGCTAAAAATCTAAAAAGTTGTCTTTGAAGAATTTTTGCCCTTCAAATTTTGCCTGTCGCCTTTGTGCGTTAACCGTTGGGCGACTCAAACAAAGCTTTACACAAAAGACTTTATAGTAAGCTTCAGTCCCACCTTCTTCCAAGGTTGGAAAAAATAGAGAGGGATCTTTTTTCCATCAGACGCTTCAACTCCCAGAACCATGACTTAAACTAGGTGCTTCGTCGTAAAGACTATATACATCTAAAGGTGACGAAGCAATGCATCGATCATTGTAAGTATTTGAAACAGTATTAACCAAGAAAATTTATCATTCCTGAAATATTTCTACGGCTTATCCATTCCATTCTGCGTTAGGTATCGCAAGACCTCTTGGGCCATTTCATGTCTTCTAACTTTAATGACATCGATTTGGTGTTGCGGGGTCGTCACATAACATCCCAGAAGTAAATTAGCATGTCAAGTAGTTACAAAGGTCTTGAATCCACTTCCGTGTCCCTGGCCAATTTTATCATTGTTGTCGTAGGGCCTTTAAAAAGTTTGACTCAGAGAGTTTTACAAGAAATACTCGATCCCGTTTTTTTATTCCTACCTCCACTTCCATGCTTTCGCCTGATGCCTCCTTTGCCCCGCACTGGGCCCGTAACATTGTAAGAAGGAGCTTACAGAGGCCCCGACAGTCTCAAAAATGAAGCTAATTACGACTCGGGCAGGAAATAAATCTGTGATGTGTTGTCGCTCGGCTTCTTGAGTTCACTTCCTACCTTGTAGGACTGGAACTTTTGCTTACGAATACATTAACTCTATAAACCTTTATTCTGAAATAAAAAACAATATTGTTAAGAAAAATACCAGTGCAGATCTTTCAGTTATGATGCTTCGCTCTCGAATTCGTGCGCTAGTATCAAGATCTTCTCATAAGTACAACTTTGTCGAGTAAAATTTAACTGAATTAAATGAACCGTACTTTCACATGTCCACTCACATTAGCAACAGCGACAACAAACGATGCCTGCAGGTTCAATTGCCGAACTCACAGGTTAATTAAAAAGGGAATGCATTGTCTTTTCTCAGCATTTAAGCCTCTAAAAACACTAAAAACACCAAAGATCCCATCAAGATTTTGCGAACGAGTGTGTTATCTAGACTAGTGAGCAATGGAAGAAATTACATTTCAGGGATGAATCGAAGTTCAACTTGTTTGGATTTGATGGTGAAATGCATGAGCAAAACAAAACAGCTGAAAGATTAGTTCCTCAACGTGTTAAATATGACAGGTTTGGAGGTGTAAGTGTGATGGTGGGGTTATGTTTTTTCCGTAAGAGTTGGCCCAATTTTCTGTTTAGAGGGTCAAATCAATGCTAAAGCTCACAAGCAGCTTCTTCGGCAGCGTGCCATTTATACCTTGTTCCTGTTCAACTACTTTCATGCACGACAGTGCGCCTTGCCCTAAGGCAAAGAAGGAAACTACTTTTCTTGATGAATTAGGTATTACTGTGATAAAATAACCAGCTTAGAACCCTGATCTAAATCCACAAGAGAATCTTTAATAGACCATTGAAACGAGGCTCAGCAGAAAAATATGCAAAAAATGATCACTTGTGGGAGTAACTGAAACAATAATATGACAGAATAACTCGCATAATTTGCAAGAACTTAATTAGATAATGTGGCCAAAGATACAATGAAGTCCATAAGAATAAAGAAATATTCAGTAAATACTAAAGGATTATTTATATTTGTCCTTATCAGAGAAGTTTTAATCAGTTCCTCAACTTTTGACTACCGTGAAATGCTCCAATTTTGTTCCATATTTAATTATTAAAGAACGTTTAAACTCAAGTCCCAAAATTTTATTCGTAGTTACAAATCCAAAGTTGCTCTAAAACTCCTTTAATACTTTCCGAGGAGTAATTTTTACCAGTGTCGCTTTATTTTTGCTCTTTATATTATGGCCGATACTGAATTTGCAGTGGTGAGCTTATTCGAATTAAACTACTCATATGAAGCAAAATTTTAAAGCATTTTATCCTGCAATGGCAAAACGTAGGATGCTGGATGGAATGCTCAATTTTCTTAGCGTGATAAATACTCGCTCATAGTGAAAATCGTAGTGAATTATTAGGTTGTTGTAAATGCTTAACAAGATACATATTTTAATTACTAATAATAACTTCACTTTGGTTAATTCAGAAGTAACGAAGACAGTTAGAATGACGTATTTTTAACGTGAACTTCAGAACGTTTCCTGGAACTTCAGGGGATAAAGCTAAATGACGGTAATCAATGTCGCAGGCATGTGCCGATTCGAAATGGATCGGTCAACAGGAAGTGGGTGCTCAAGGAAATTATTGCACTGACTTACTTTGAATTTGTAGCTATTGCATGAACTTTAAACATTTTGAATGGCCAAGTATCGGACTGAGTCTTTCAAGCACATTCAGTGGGATCTGTGTTGAGCTCCAATTACCGTTCTAGGTATGTATTACAACTAAGAAAGAAAAATTATGAATGTAAATGAATAAAAAGATAATTTATTTTGCCTGAACAGAACATTTCACGTTTTAGCAACATCTGGAAAGTGAAGAACAGTAGGTCTAGCGATAGCGGCGCGAGGTTGTTCTTCACAACTACCAATGGGATTTCAGACAGAGGTGTGAATTTTGCTTTTTTAACGATGCTCAGAATACTAAGGACGTCCATGCATGAGATTAAAGGAGTATTGACCCCGTAATATTTAGGAAGAGGCTATATACCTCGTATCGGATACTTGAACCTCTAGTTGGGGTAGCGCATCAGAAAAATACAAAACCACACCCTTACCATACATCTACCCGTACATTTCATCTGTCAAAACGCTAGAAATTTGTTTGATCCATCAATCTGGCCTTACTGAATTATGCAGAGGAACTGTACCCCGGCCGGGGCAACGAGCTGCACCTCAGCCGGAAGTACACGACGCTCTTCGTCTGCGACTTCGACCTCAACCTCTACCCGTTTGATGTGCAACGATGCCCTATTGAGCTGCGACTTGTGACTGCGGCAAGGTGGGAGAAATTTTGATTTGGTTGATTAAATTTGTATACAATGTTACAAAATATAAATGGGTCAAAAAACAAGGAGTCTATTTAGATTTTACGAAGCTCTATACTTATGCTTCAAGAGCAGCGTTTACTCAAAGCAACCAGACACGGCAACCAGACTAGGTTGAAGCCAGTTTAATAAGGGCATGGTCTCATTTCGAAAAAGTTTTTCCCTATGGGACGGATCTGTTTCTAATTTGGCACACAATGTAACTCGATGAAATAAGCACATTTTGTCCAGGATAAATTTTTCGATTTGTTGAAAAAAACGAGATTTAAAACATATTTGATAAATTTTTAAAATACTATCAACCACGTAACTTTTGCACTAGAAAGATTGGGAGGTCTTAATTTATGTGTTTCAATGCGTAGAATAACTTCGGTACAACAACTTTTGAAGAAATCAATAATTCGATTTGCGAATATTTCGAAAAACTGTAAAAATTGCGTAACTTTGTTTCACTTTGCGCTCTGTATCTTTTTCAGGTTTCAATAAACACAAATTCTGTTTGATGGATCATATTTGTATATATATATATAAACACTTCCTACGGATGTAATGCAAAGTTAATGATAGAAAAATTCATAAAAGATCACTTTTATTGCTCTAAAATGGTGCTGACAAGGTTTTTGGGACCCCGCGGCATGACTGAATGGTAGCGGTGGGGGTCACCTCCCCTCTCTTACCCTCCAACTGAGGCTCGAAACCACTTTCCAAGCCCAAAAAATTCATGCGCTCTTTTCCAAAGGTAGACGAATCATTAAATATACTCTACAGGGCAATACAGTTGGTCGCATAGATAAGTTACAATATTAAAAATAATGACATCTAACAGAAATATTTAAAATATTGTTATGGAAAAATAGTTTCTAGTTTCTTAGTTTCTGAAAAATGAAAAATTAAAAAAATGAAAATAAAAAATATAAAGTTCGATTCCAGTGCCTTCTTACGCCATAAAATACATTCACGAAAGTATAATGTAAAATAATATAGCAGAAGAATACAGATAAATTCCCAAATTTTCCCACTAGTAAAGCGTCTGGAAGTACCTCAACTCCGACGCCCCCCTCCCCCCTATTCCTCAGTTCCGTTCAAACTTCCTGAATTGCACGAATTTTGAGACATGGTTTAGTCCACATTATTGAATGATTTAAAGTACAAAAAAACGAAGGTCGTGTTCATTTGTCGAAAATGATGGGACCGTCCTTTAGAAACAAATCCTTCTTTTTTGAACGGTGTATGAATTTTTCCATTAGTAAACGAAACAGTCGTACCATAAATAGTCATCACCGCAATGAAGATCAAGATGACAATCAGCTATATAAATACTGATTTTTTTGTATATTTCAGAAATTTAACAAATTATTTTCCGCACGGAATCTGGCCAGTGATTCATTATATCGCTTGCATTACATTTTTGGCTCTTACGTGTGAAAGGAGAAGCACCTGTGCACTGTTCTTACTTTCTTTAAATTAGAATCAGTTCTGAAATGCTTGCTGCACAGCTCTCGCATCTCCAGGCGTGCCAAGGCCGAGCGATAAACAATACAGACTCGTTACCGGCAGCTTTGTGGTAGAAATAGTATCCTTTGCTTTCCATTAAATAGCATTAAAAACATTATGCTGAACTTACAAAGTGAGGTATTTGTATCAATATTCATGCAGAATCGTGGATAGTCTATATTATGACGGTGATATGCGAATTTTTCGTTCTCTGCTATTTAAAACCTACCTGGTCCCCACCTGGCCCCCCACCTGTTACCAAATCGTTAAAACGGAATTTTATTACTTAAAAATATATAAAAAATTCATTGCAGAGATTAAAAACAAGGATCTGGTAACAAGTCAAAGATCAAGGCACCGATCGGACGCCTATGTTGGTGGCTTGCAACCGCTGTGGGGGTCCACATCTGTGAAATTGGTCCTCATGTTATAGGCCAATAGCCGACGCTTGTCCGCAAAAGACTCTTGTAGATCGTTTGGTCTTTCCAGGTTTGACTGTGCAATTCAAATAAATACATCATTGCACCTGTTTATTTCCGTATTTTTCGTGCCCGCGCAAGCACTTTTTTTTCCTTGTGATAAATTCGCTGCATAATTTTGGACTTTTTGTTGTAACCTTGTACAATTTTCATAATGTGTGCAGAAAGAGTGAACATATAAAACAGTGTTTTCAGAAAACTTCTAGCTTTAATATTTTTTTAAAATAAACTAATTTGAAATGGGTTTCCTTTTTTCTGGGACACCCTGTATAGGCTCCATGGGCTATAGTGGTAGCGTGATGGCCTCGTAATCAAGTGGACCCCGGCTCGAACCTGGGCTCAGGATGGCATTTTCAGGTTACCAGGGAGTACTTCCCTTGGAAAAGGAAGTTTAAATCACACATTCCTCACCATGCCAGTAGTTGTAAGGCATTGAAAACCCAACGGGAAAACGTGTTGGATTTAATAAAGGTTTTTAGCGTCCTACCAGCCATGCAGATATGTTATATCTAGTACCGAGAGTCTCCATCATTGTACTTTATTTACTCAATTCGAATGTTAGGTAACCTGGCACTTACTGTTGGGCAACTCAAATAATTTATTGTGTCATCTCCCAAGGATATCTGGAAGCAAAACTTCGGATTTCTTCCGTACTACATCTTTAGTTTAAATTCTTGACATTCTATTAGTTGAATTAGCTAAGTAGTGACTTTTAATAACTTCTACGAAAAATATTACTAAAAACTTAAGTCGTTTAACATTATAAGTTTCACGGTTTTAAGCGTCAAACTAGAGTAATATTTCTATATATTTTGCAAGAATTAGCACATGTACACATTATACAGCCATGGTAGTCTTGAGGTAGTAAGCCTCTATTTAAAAAATTATGCTTCAGTCCATATAACCAACAACATGTTCAACTTTCCGTCATTATTTTCTGTCTCTTATCTAAATCTAGGTTTCAATTTATTGTATTTTGCACTGGGAGGAATTCAATTAATTTGAATAATAATGTAGAGGGTCCAAATGTCAACGACTATCTTGGCGCCACACGAGAGTGAGCACCCAGTAAAGTGAAATCGCAATTTCGAATTTCAATTCGACTTGTATTTTAAATTTCAATATATTATTGTTAGAGACTGCACGTAGAAATGTTGCATGGAACTTATTTCGATATCACTGGCCTTTTATCTCTTTTTCAATCGGCAAATCTACTCTTGCTTTCATACGCAGGATCTTTCACTACTCGTTACTCCAGATAGCTAGTATTCGTTTTTACAGTATAAATGCAAAACTCGCTTGGCCACGTAAATACATATTTTTTCTAAAGAATTAGTGGATACAAATCTTCAAATTTTGAGGTACCTGTAGTATATTAAAATTTACAGGTTTGTATCAAATTAGTTAAAATCATTTGTACTTTACTCAATACAATTCGTAACATATTCAAATTCTCGTCTTATTTTACCGTTTATCTTTCAGTTCTAATTTCCATTATGACATGTACGTTCAAGGAATTATTCAACTAATATGATTAATAAATTATGTTCAGATAATTATCATTACTACATGCTGAGCAATCGGCCAGTGAATTAACAATCACAATTACGTAGAATGTTTCTACGTCATTTATACATTCAATTTTAAGGTTGTAGTTTCAGTGTTTGAAAATTAGTTTTGTATGTTTCATTGTATGCGACTCATTGCAGAAAAAAACTATTCTTTTCTTTTTTATTTGCATAACTGTTATTATTCAGTACTTACATACACACATAAAACTACGTTAATATTACCTCCAAAAAAAAATGAGTTCTGAAGGCGGCTTATACGAATCTTTCTACTAATCTCCTAACCTTAATCATCAAATCCTACAGTCCGTTTCAACGAAATGCCCGCAATTTGCACAGTCAGCCCCATAAACAAATGTGTCGCAATTGCATCACGGATAATGAGCGTGACTCGGCCTGCCCGCAGCGAGCAGCTCCGGTTCCGGCGCGACCAGGTGACGGCGGACTACACAGGGTCCGATTACCTCATCGAGTACCAGGTGACGTGTGCAGCTTCATGTCCTGTGTATTGCAGTGTTTATTTTCCTATTGCAGTCGTGAATTGTGTTCCTAGTGTTATGTTTTTGATCTCTTCTTGTGCCTGGTTTATTTCAGTGCGTTTTCTTATTTTTATACCCACTGCAAGTCAAAATGGGTTATACCATAGTACTTCACTCCTGTAAATCCCTTCTAACAACCAGTTAAGTACTAATCCACTCCAGAAACGTTCATTCTATGAATTCAAAGACAGAACTGCAATGAATTAATATGTTTCGGAGAGATTTACTGATCAAGAATTATTCATAACGCTTTCATGGTGAATTTCAAAGAGTGTTATGAAACTTTGCCTCTGATGAAAAAAAATTTCATGACCCATTCAACCCATACGATTCTTCATTTATGTTATTATTATATTAAATTATTATTTTATGCTGCTTTTTGAAGCAATTAGGGAATTTCTAAAGTCTTCACATCGCTGACGCTTAAGACGCTAGTGAGAATACGAGTACGTGTTACTGGCTCACACGGCATTAACTATAGATAGTTACTGGCTCACACGGCATTAACTATAGATAATTACTGGCTCACACGGCATTAACTGTAGATAGTTACTGGCTCACATGGCATTAACTGTAGATAGTTACTGGCTCACATGGCATTATCTATAGATAGTTACCGGCTCACACGGCATTAACTGTAGATAGTTACTGGCTCACATGGCATTAACTACAGATAATAATAACGCATGAGCCAGGAGCAATCAACTGTAGCTTATATCTTGGCAAAAAAATACTTTTTTTCAGAAGGCAATTAGATATCGACATCATAATATTCCGTGGAAATAAATCACAGATTATGTTTGTTGATGTTTTTTGCGAACAAATCAAATTCTGAAGCAGCTTTGTTATTAACAGCCTCTCTAGAATGTTTTCTTTGCACCAAAGTCATTCACCATTGGGGTATAATCAGCACAAGAATATCAAATATTTATTCGAATTTTAGTTAAGGAAATGTTTCCATCACACAACTGAAAGTCTTGAAATTTCCATATGAGTTTTCAGATTTCATCTGAACTAGTTCTGCAACGATTCCAAAATTTTAGTCAATACCGATGCCGATTCTTATTTTTTGCCGATCACGATTCTTTGCCGATGTTGATTTTAATTATTGACAATTTTTATTTCTTCTGCCATCTTTGACACAATCTTCAAATTATTGAGTGAAATTAAATTCGTTTCGGAAGGTTTCATTAGAAAATAATTAAATGCTATAAAAAAGAAATCTCCAATATCTCAATCAGTATAAATATTAGTGCACTCTAGACGAATGGGGATATTGATTATACCTGGACGAAATGAGACACCATAATTCACTGTTATGCTACTGTAACCCTGGTGCGTAACGCCGTCACCATGACTGCTTCAGCAGTATTGCCGGAGCTTAAATGAACCCCGGCAAGTAGAGCAAACATGTCCCAAAATAGCTGACTGACCCTATTTGTCACCTGAACTTGAAAAATTATACCGTCGTACGAATTTGTGTAATAAAAAATTACACGCAAGTGTTCGTATAACATTTGACTAATACATGGTAGGCCGAAAAATGTTTCCAATTTTAGCGTATTGATTAATCAAACCCTTTGAATGTATGGAGATGGGCTTTGTCTCATTTGCTGTAAAATTTCACAATTTGTTACCAGCTCCAAGCTTACAATTTTGGACTATTTAATCGAGATACAATGATGTTCAGAGTAAAGACTATTTTTCACGCGAGGAGCGAAAGATGAAAGTTTTCTTAATTCATTTCTTCGTTACATTTTGAGACATGAAATGATAGACGAATAGCGCTCATTTAAAAAGAAAGCTGATTAAAATATTACTTATTCACAAAAGTAGTCGATTAGTGAATTTTCCGTTGGAGTCCATCTGTGCCAATTTAACTAGGTACTGAGACCGTCAATGTTCTCGAGCCATTTTTTCCATCTCTTTCTAATTTGCCTTGATACTTTTCTAATTAGCTCAGGATTGTCTTTAAAAATGTAGACATTTATTGTGATTCAGTCACTGATAACTTCCAAGTCCTGAACTTCAGGAGACTATTCCTGAAGACAATTCTGAACTAATTCCCTTTGCTCAGAAATTTCTTTGCCTTTGTTATACGATTTTCTCAGACCTCTTCTGTGGGGCCTGAAAAGCCTGGCGAGTTAGACGACCCACTGCTGTCCAAGTGGTCGCTTGGTTCTAGATCTCCCATTCTTCCCAACGAGGAATGGATACCGCCTGATGCTGAGTTGAAGCGTGGGGCAGATTAGCATCCTGTTCAGGGAATGATTTATTCATGTGTTCTGCTTGATGCTACGGAATATGAGTTTTCCGTAGCTTGATGCTACGGAATAAAACTGGTCCCGACGGTCTTCATAGCCACGCAAAGAGAAAGCTTTGCTTTTTTACTTTACTTTCTACGAGCAGTTGACCTGTGCAATGCTACTATGAGTTTTAGAGAAGGTCTTCATTAGGTGCCAGTCTTTTGACTGGCACCTAATGGTAACTGCAAAAGAAGGTAACTGCAAAAGAAGGGCCTCTTTTTTGCAGATCTAATTTGACTGGTTTCATAGTTTCTGAATCTATTGTATAATTCTGGCAAAATGTTTCCTTCTTGCAGCAGTATGAGCTATGCTTGGCGTTTTTTAATATTGGATTTGATATCTTGAGAGATCCAGGGTTTCTGCTTATCCTTCAGTGTGACAGTACGAATTAAAATTGGGCAACATTTATTATAGGCCTCGTTTACGAGGTCCGTCAGTGTCATCATAGCATTATCAACATCAATT
>VOMN01055615.1:0-18049 GCA_014899125.1 Orchestia grillus
ATTCTTTTAATAACTGATAACTGACTAAATTTTATTTAATTTTTCCTGGTTAGATCAATTGTTTAATAGTCGGTTATTAGCGGAAACTTCCGGTAATTATCGTTCATGATCGATAATTGCCGTCGAACCATCTACAATTTCTATATTTTTTTGCCTTCCGAGTATTTATATGAATTATTTTATAAATTTATTGACGGAGGGGAAAAAAAGACAAACTGGGAAACTATGGCCATTGGCAATCGCAACGAACGATAGCAAGACGTGAAAATCGAATTAAAATATTCATTCAATGGAGCATAATGCAGACATTTTACTTGGGCAGAATTACACACAAGCGAATTAATTTAACAGGAAATGACTAGGTTTGGAAATACCCTAGAAGGAGCAACAAGCTGCAGCCCTCTACGTAGAGGCGTGACTCTGCAGCATAGGACTACTGAACTCCAGCAGCTCGTATCCTCATTGAGGATACGATGGCCTAATTTCCCCTGACAGCCTTGACTTACATGAGAAGACGGGCTGCACACAGAGGGTAAACGGGCCAGACCTTCCGAACGTTATACAGCACAAAACTTTCTAGAAATCAAAGCATGCTTGGCCACGATTTTGTCCCCATTTCAGAGGGTTGACAACAACATGTCAACAGTCCGTGAGCCGTGCGAGACGATTAAAACGCTTCAAAAACTCTCATCATCGACGGTCTGGGAGAAGTGCTTACGTGAGAATGAATAATGAGACCCTAGACAGAGTCATTCCAGTGCTTCTTTGTTCCTCAAGTAGTCTTCATGCAATGATCATAAATCCGTCCAGTGCCCCGTCAAAAATTTACAAAGCGAAGGTACACAAAATTGCGAGTCATTAGATCAATTAGCGTGTGCAATGCGTCATAATTTAGGGTGCCGAAATCCTTATCAACTCGAGTGAGTATCCTAATGAGAATTTTACGAGAATTATTCCAAGGAAACAACATCCTTTGAACCCCTAGGAGCTGTAAATTATTTTTAATAGCGTACGGACAAATTTACCGGCAATGGTCTATAGAAGCCTGGAGTCTCACTTAAAAAAACAACTCAACAGTTATAGCCCAATCAAGCAAGATATTTTACATTCCATACATTTATTGTACGTAATCGTCGCTCGAAAATTATTCATGACAAACTAACGGTGAATAACCCTGAAACAAAACTGGACATTTTTTCGTGCCGATTATATGGCATTCCGTCATCAATACGAGCACTGCGGCCAATGCCGAAGTCTGTCTGTCCAGTAGCGCTGGAGGGTCGCAATGCTGTGTACGTCATTTTGCCGTCTTGTACTTCATTTCCGACTTGGGACGTTCGGGTCTCGGGTGACAAACGACGGCCATAGGCGTAACCCAGTGTAGTATACATCTTTTATCCGAATTGAAAACACTATTTTGCAAAAGCACCAGCCCTTGTGAGTTTACTGAGATGAAGTATTAGATTTAAAAAAATTGTATTGAATTGTTCGTTTTTTAACGATTGTCGTTGCAACTTTAGTTTAAATCGATTGTTGAATGATCGCGATAAATATTTACTCAAAATATACGGGAATTATGAATTGCTCCTGAAAGTAATACAACGGTATACAGACTTATCAACGAAATTCAGAACTAAAGTACAGAACCGTCTTTTGTATAAATGAGAAAAATATCAATTTACAGATTTGTTAATTAATGCAACTGGTTGTAATACTTAAAATCTGTCAAGGTAGAAATAAATTTTTAAAAATTCCCTTTTACAAGGGAATTATTCCCCATTCCCTGTCTCACTGGCGCCCATCATGTGACTCAAATCACAGTCTCGTAATTTCTCTTCGAAAGCAGAGAAAGTATTCATTTATTTTCTATATTAAGTCGAGCATATGGCAGTCATGACCTGTTTAGTGGTTGAATTTCAGGTTTTGCAAGCCCTTTTGATTTGCTCAAATGACTTCACACATCACAACTTTGAAAAAAAGAATAAATTTTCCCAAGCAATAATTCACACTGGTTTCTGGAGCTATAAATAATCAGTCACCGGTTACCCAAATATCATGCCATATATGCTCATTTACTCGAGAAATCTCTCACTTTGCATCCAGGTAGATGTTGTCAATCAATATGTAAGCGTAAAAGTCTTCAGCATCTATCTGGGTATTTGTATTCCGATACTCGATTTCCATCATAGAAGCACGCCTGGTTTTGCAATATTGCTTAGCATTGCGCACGGGTAGGAAAGTTTCTTGTCCTCGATCGCAATCATGGGAATTAACTCATTTGTTGAATTTAACATTTATAGACATTCGAGTTCCATAATACCTTGAACTATATCGAACTCTTCCAATATTGCTTCGTAATTAAAATGAATAAGTTCCTCTGTATAAATTGCAATAAGTGATCTATTAAGTTTTTGATAATATTTTATAGATTTTAATGATCAAGATTAATAACTGTGCCATTATTTAAAGTTTTATCATGGCTATTATTCCCTGAGGTCCTGGAAAATATACGAGTAGAACACATGAATAATCAAAATTAACCGCACAAATTATATTCAAAGTTAAGATATCAAATGAGATGGTGTCATGTAATTCAATCAATACCACTCATCATATTCACTACAATAAGGGACGTCCAGGATCAGTATGATGAGGTTAATCTTTTGAAACACCAACTTTTTCATTTCATTTGAACTGCTTTATTTTAAGTGGTCAGTCTAAAAGTAACCCTGCCTTTCGCTTCAACGCATTGCTGACACTGGACATAGAATCAGTTTTGAATAGCAAAAATGTTGGCAAAAAGTTACCGTGTGCGCCTGAGATGTTTCGTGAGGCGTTTTTTTCTGCTGATAATCCAAACTCTATGGAAATGTATGAACCTGTCGTAAAGTCAACTCTGCAAAACCACAGCTGATAAAATTCCTTCTTAACTTTGTTTCCATGACCCTGATATTTTTAAACAAGTTCAAAACTACGTCCATCCCTGCTTACTAATACCCTGTTTACCGCGTAGCCTGTTCACTAATAACCGTAAAAAATGTCCCAATTTTCATTAGCTATTCCCAGGAAACGCACTCTGCACACAATTACAACAGCTTACAGCATACTCTAAAAAAATACATGCGGTGGATGTTTCAAAAAATGACCTGACTCAACGCAAAACAAAACATTCGGCCTCCAAATTCTAACGTTCGCTCGGCGAGTGTAGTGCGTACACAGGTGTGATGCGTTGGACTATAATCACCGCAGTGCCTCGTGGGAATGAGGTCAGCACACTTTGTATGGGGATGGAGCTATTCTACACGCTATGCTGAAGAAATCTACTACAAATCGTAAGACTAGAGCTCTACTAAAGAACTTGGGTATTGCACCACTCTGTCGTATTCCCCCACGCTACGCGAGGGGTTAAAATCCAGTCAATCGCGCAAGAGGTGCAGTTTCGAGTTCAGCATACAGAATTTAATTCTTCACTAATAAGAAATATGAGTCCCAGTGTGCTGGATTGGAAATGAAAGTAGTTCGCGGTGTAAGGCTTTCACCAGTTCCACCTCAGCCTGGTTGGCAAAGTTCGCGGCACCACAACGCGTGTCAGACGAGAGATCGTTCAGCGCCAGCCTCCAGCATTCCTCTCGTTAACACGTCCTTCGATTTTTTACTTGCCATGAAATTCAAGGAAAGAGCAAGCTTTGCTCGAGTAACTAAAAGCGAGTCGTCCGTTTTCATAATTTGTGAGAAAATTAATCTAGGAAATTCCAAAGTAAAGAGTTCATTAAAGCTGAACAAAAAATGTAGTGTTAAGAAATATTTCCGTAGTGAAATGCAATATAGCAACGAGTCTTCTATAGCTCGCGTAACGCCTCCACGAAACATTTGGCGAAAAGATTGATAAGTTCAGCCGCTAACAAATGGGAATATTTATCCTATTTGCGTTGTGACAGTATTCAAGCCTATAAGTAGGTTACGTGAAAAATTGCTTACATATTGTTATCATATTTTCATCGCTCTGTTAATGTATGTACAATCACATTTGCTCATTTCATAAACGTCTTATATTGAGGTCCACATTTACTTCAACTTTATCTTATTCCTTTCTGCTAGTTTAATCTGAATGAGTGTTTTGTTTTGTAGGCCCGATACCATCCACACCATAAGATTGACAGCAAAATTTAACACACCACCCTGATTCACAGCAAGTAGTCAACTGCAGTGCGACAGCGAATGGGCTCTTGGACGCTGGACACTGGCGGCACTAGTGAACTACTCTCTCTTCTTCCAGGCTGCAGAACGTCCGACGCACTTCAAGTTCAGGGAGGTCAGCATTAAGGCCAATCATCCTATAGTTGTTCTTCAATTGGTAGTGTAAGAAGACATAAACCTATACATACTGAGTAATGCACTTCAAATGCCCATAATTTCAGACGTATTTGCCCACCTACATTTCTCAAAAAGGCAGAATGAATATCTTTAAAATTTAAATAGCGTAACAATTTTTTAACGATTTTTTCGTGATTCAGTGTACGGTAGTACAAATTTACACTAATATGAACTCCTTCATTTAACACATAAATCCACTGCTCTTGAGCTTCCTTGAGCAGAGTTTCACAAGCGATTTACTCGGTCTCGAAATACGAATGAAAATATGGTTCATACAGCATGCTGAATTGTAATACTTGATCATTCGCCACGAAGAGCCCCCTAATGTGGGTGGATGCTACAGATAAGATTTTGTCTTCAATTAGAAACTGTTTTCTGATAGATGATTAATCTAGTTGCTGCGTGGACAGCTTTAGAGGTCTAACATAAACAATTCGTGTGAAATGCTTTATAATAAATGCAGTTTTTGTGACAATAAAGTAACATTATTTGTCTGTAGTTATATATTGTCGATGTGTCATTAATTCATACCTCTATTACTGAAAAACACAGAGAACTTTTTGCAATATTACATGTCACATCTCCTCTCATTTATGAGCATACATAACGAAAACATACCCACAAGCTTAATATGTATTTTGTAAATTACTTACGATTCCCACAATCTGTTCAGCCCCAAGTCAGACGGTGAAACGTTACGGTGACGCTCGCACTTTCATTGAAATACTGATGTTCTTCGTATTGTCTGCAAACTATACTCCCGATTAAACGAAATTTCAGTCAATTAAAACACACAAAAATGATAAACAAATGCAGTTAAATTATTAGAAATAGTGTGGCACCTTTTTTTAGAAATAGTACCAACGCAGTAAGGGAAAGACTCGCTTATGGCACATTTGCAGAAGATAACATGTATATACAGCTAATATATCTTAGCATTCCAAAAATCCTGTGCTATTCAAAGCATGCCATATCACACACAACTCTCTATAGGACATTTCAAAGCTTAACTAAATCCCGATGCATATTTCTTTCTTCGCAGTTCTTTCTTCAGGTATTGTTAGAGTTGCAAAATTTCTCTTTCGTGACTTTGTGTATGAAAGTAAATTACAGCAAAGATGTGTTATATTTACAACATTACGTATATTAGTATAAAGTTGTTATTTTTAAATGGGATTACCATGTAACATATGATCGCAGAGTCAACATCAGTGAATGTTTTGTTAACATTAAAGGAGTATAAAGCCTTTCAACCACAAATGTGCGAAGGCTATTGGAACAAATTATGGAATCTAGGGACGTTTCCAATTTTACTAATATAAAATAAATTCAACTTGTATATTATACTTTACTCTATTCCTTTAAAAAGTAGGCTTTGATTTGGAAGTAAAGAAATGAAGAAAGAACGAATAAAAAGTCGTTTATTTCGAAATCAGTCACGTACAAAGTATCGAACCAGACGGGGGTTCAATGAGCAAGAAGAGAGCCGTAAAAATAAGTGTGGAGGCACCGTTGAGATCTATAATTGTGATTTTCAATTCACTACTTAATTCACTGACCTATCGTTCAGCTCTAAGGGATTATCACGTTAAACTAAGCATCAACTAAAAAACTTCGGGTGATTCTTTGTACATACCTGATAAAGCCCTAAAATTATAGTTGAAAAATAAGCTACAAACTGTAAAAATCCGTTGAACTTTTTAAGAAATACGTAAAATTGAACATCGATAATTTGAATTTGAGTTGCTGTACGTTAAGTTTTTAATGATTTTCATCCTCTAGTACTTGCAAAACGTATATTAACGGTGTCATCCGAGGGTCATGGTTGCCTTGAACAAACTTGAACCATTTGATAGAGGGAAAAGATTATTTATTTCGCTGAATGGGCCATGCATACTTTAGTAAATCTTATTTTTAAGTTATAATAAGGTGTTTTAATAAAAAATGCAAATCCCTGTGGAGCTGCAGCCTTTTATTTTTAATAAGGTAGCTGATCGCTCAATGCGATGCGATGAGAATAGTCAAAAACTTAATTTAGAGTAGAAATACGAGAAATATTCCGCCATACACTGTAAAATCGAAAGTTTGCGCATGAAAAAGACCATAAACCGAGAACATAGAGTTGAACATGTGGCTAAGCTATATATAATAAACCAACATGAGACTCCAACATGAGACTTGTACTAAGGAAGACTGGTTTGTGCAGAATTCATCGGCCCCAGATTAAGCAGGTTCTCGCATTTGAGGCCATC
The DNA here is from genome assembly GCA_014899125.1 of Orchestia grillus. Lineage (NCBI taxonomy): Eukaryota > Metazoa > Arthropoda > Malacostraca > Amphipoda > Talitridae > Orchestia > Orchestia grillus. The sequence goes on from VOMN01055615.1 coordinate 6,627, forward strand.
TTTCAGAGTTCGGCCAGCCGAACTCTGATTTTGGTGAGTAGCAGGCACGCGATAAGCATGAGACCTACGGCTAATAAGTGTTCAAATTAATAGAAAAAATTACATATAAGTGTCTCCGCAGTGACTAATGAGTAATTAATGTTATTAAAATCTTGGTAAATTACAGTAAAAATTCACGTTCTTGAAGATTATCGTCTCAAAAATTGCTTAGCGAACGACACATAAAAAAATATCGTGAACTCACATTTTGATTCGTAAATTTAATTCTTAGACTGTAGCCTTACTGTTGATAAAACCATATTTTATCATGTATGTTAATTTCTTACAATAGATGATAGTATTATCTTTCTAATTGTATTTCAAATTAATTTTAAACTAAATTATCAACGCGTACAATAAGTTCAGTCTCATTAGCTAATTATTAAGTCAAAAATGTATGAAAAAAAATATGCTCTGAAATTTCCTATGATATACAATTTTTTATGAAGAATTTTAATTTGCATGCCACTCAAAAAATTGTTCACAGACGTGATATGTTGGATGAGAATCATGTGGTAACAAAATTCAGTTTCTACATGTGTTTAGGTGGCTTGGCGTCCGTCACCGACTCGCCGTATGTGCTTTGTGTCCTTGTACCATTATTATGAAATACAGGCTTGCGGTAAGCGGTCGCACAGATCGCATGTAACACTGAGGCGATCGTTTCTATCAATTAGTTCTAAGACATTGACTTCGGCATGTGGTGTATTGAGCAACTGGGTCTAGTATCTACATGAAACGGAAGAAAAAAGTTTATTTATGACAGTATCGCTTTTCATAAATCTATGCGTTGCCGACCTGTTTATAGGATGTTTGATTATTTGGGGAAATTTGTTGCCAGTAATAATGATGTCAAACCTGTTTGTAGGATGTGTTTATTTGGGGAAATTCATTGGTTGTAATAAAGGGCGATGTCTTACCTTGGTTCAAGTTCGAGTTGTGATTCTTACATATATGTAGTAGAAACGGCCAAATAAAATGAAGAAGCTTTGAAGATGTTGAGAATCATCTGATGAGCTTCGATAGGTTTGAGTAGGAAGATTGAAATTTTAAAGTTTATATTTACATAACTGTGGAGTGCGATTACTATGCATAACATCATATTCATTGTACAAAAGTGTTCAATTATTTTTGTAGTAGAAAAGTCTTCAACACAAAACAGGTTATTTTGTATTGAATTTATTGTACAAAAGTCTTCAATATGAAATGCTATGACAGTGGGGAGCCTGTAGTAAATATTTACTAACAATTTTGAATCAACTCCTTCTTAAAGTCTTGAATACAGAGCTACAAGCAATTGTGAATATGTTATACATAATCCTATATACTGGTGTGGTATGTACAAGCCATTCAAATATAGTGCCAAGTAGCAGGCCAAAGTATACAATTAAGCCCTATGTAAAATAATTCTGAGATATCCTCAGAATTACCAATTTTAAATGATTTACAGAATATTTTAATAATTGAGAGATGAGTAATCTGTAAATCACTTTCAAATTATTTATTTAATCTAATTTCTTTTTCTTCATATAGAAAAGTTAAATTTGAACACATAAATATGATATAACTATATAGTGTGTAATATGTACATGGAGGATAGTTTTATGATTTGCACTGATGGTTTTTGATGCTTTATAAAATTTCATTGGAATGATATTTTCTAACATTTGCTCATGTGATATTTTAATGTGCTTGATTACTTATGTAGAATTCTCTAGCTCCAAAGAACTTGGTTATTAGATAAACTATGTGTTATTTTTTGGGACTTCAAATTTTTGACCTCTATAATTTTTAAGCAAAATTTATCATTTACAGGCTTAAATACTTCTGTAATAAGGCTTGCAGTCATGGAAGATAGATTGGAATTCCTATCTCCAAGACCTGGTAAGAATATTATTGAATGACTTTCTTGATGTTCATTTTAATTTACAAGACTAGTAGGTAACTATCCACTGTTAAACAATGATTTTACATCTGAGATGTAAAAATTAATATCTGTAACAAATTTTGATTTCAAGAATCACATTGTTTTGTGTTAGAAGTAGTAGTAGTAGTAGTAGTAGTAGAAGTAGTAGTTATGATAGCTTCACTTTTGTAACATAAACAATCTTGCTCTGAAAAAGAAGGGACCTGTAACTATTGACTTAGGAAAACAAAGAATCTATGCAGTAAGTGTGTTCATACACAAGATCCTATACATAGAAAGAGCAAGTTTTGTAGGAAGAGGAAGGAAAGATAAAAAATCATCAGTGAAGAAAACATGAAAATGAAAAATACTAAAGTGACGACAAAAGATAGAAGTCCTGGAGGCTTAGCTGAAGCAGAAGTAACCTAACAATGTTTTACTGGGGATGTTAGTCCTCATTGAATAAGATAACCTAACTAACCTAACCCTATTTCCTATGGCCAATTTTATATCCCTTTAGGAGTTGTGTATCTTAGGAAAGTGTTTGTTACCCACTGCATATTTCCTTTGAACCCAACAAACTTTTCACTGTACTCAGGTTAGTTTGCCATGTAGAAACAATAGTTGAGCTTAGTTTGAGAATCAGGTGAGATAGGCAATAAGATTAGGTTAGTTATATTTTTCTACTGAATACTGGAAGAAAGGGTGTTTCCATGAGCTCTGTTATTATAGATTACTTCAGCTACAGAGAGGCCTACAGGATGTACTTTGGTTCTTGCTTTGCTTCTTCTAATTTTTTTTCTTTTTATCTTTTCTTCATCTAATTTTTTCTCTTTTATCTTTTCATCTTTATTCTTAACTTGCTGCTTCTGTGTACAGTAGAACCTGTGTAAAAACACACTGTTGAAAAATTTCCCATTTTCTCTATTCCACATTTCCATACCAAGGGGTCCCTTCTCATTGCTTTTTTTTTGAAGCCTATTTTATATTGACAGGGAGCTGTAAACTAACTAATAATCTTATGTTGGGTGTTGTTTGTTTGAAGTGTTTCTTCTTGTAGTTTGACAATTGGCGGAAAAAATGTGAGTCAAACTGAGATGATAGGCTCACACCATATTTAATCAGCCAAAGTGGAACTGGTGAAAATGAGTATTTTAAACAAATATACTGTTGGGGCAAGCTCTGTACACTCTAAGCAAAGTTGGATTTTTTTGCATTATGAACAACATGTATTATTTCCTGATCATTATCATGCAAGTTTGTATTTGGCTGCTCTTTGGTTAGCACAATTATTTTACATGTCCAGTTTTGATTGTGATTCAGTATAATTTGGCATTAATCCCAATATTATAGTTTTTTTTAGATAAGATTTGGTGAGAGATTCCTATGTATGAGTGGTATGAGTATGTTCAGATGCAAATTGTAAGTTTCAGTAGTACAAAAACATTATTGGTTTTATTAGAATATTGTTATGTTTATTAAAGTTAGACAATAATTTTTTTGTGTTTGAATTATCCACGTGTAGTTTTTTAAGAATTCATTAAGCTCAATTTTTAATATCCATTTGTCTTAAACAGATTTTGTTCAGCATTTGATTAAAAGCTGTACTAAGTCAGCTGTCTGATAGAACTTGATTTCAATTTTTTCTGCAATATAAGTTTTTGCACTTTTAAGTATTGGAAAATACTTGAAAGTGCATTTGTAATGAAGTCATTTTTTGTAATGAAGCTAAATTTTTGAGGTTGAAAATAGTTTTACATTTTAACATAGTGTGATGTTAGAATAAATTCTCAATTTTCTGTCTACTCTGAAGTGCTCATGTCACATCTTTCTAACTACTCTATAGAAGTTTAGTTGATATCAATGAATTTAAGTCTGTTTAGGATAGGTCATTACTCAATTTTCTAAATTATGTACTGTTCATTATACTAAGCTCTATTTCGAAATTACTTTGTGAAGTTCATGCATCGAATATGTCTTAGGATGTAGCAGTAGGGGTTGTACATTAGTATTGTTTTCACAAGTATGATCTTCCAAGGAATAAGTTCCTTTTGGTTTTGTTTTGTAGGCTATACTTCTGTTCTTTATATTTTTTGAAAAGCTTTTTTTTCTAATTAGGGATCATATATATATTTGAAAAAATATTTATTGTGACTTTACCTAATCTCTATTTCAAAAAGTGTACATATTTTATATTACTTATGGTACACATCTAATGTGGCTTTTGTGGTGCAGGTGGAGGCTGTGCAATGGGCTGCTCCAGCCTGACGGGTCGCTGCTGGTCAGGGAGCGTGTGGCTGTATGACAACCCTGTGCAGGCTCCTGATGTTGCCAAATCTCAGGCTTCCTATCAATTGCAAGCAGGTGTGCTTCTCTTCACACATGCTGCATAATGGGAAAAGGGGATTTTCATGTGTATCTCTGAGAAGTGTGTTTATACTTGTGTTCTGCTTGTTTTTTTTAATAAATCTTGTTAAAACCTATCTTAAAAGTCTTAAACTTATGAGTTTATTTAAATAATTTAGGAAATAATGTTCTATGATCATACCGTACTATTCACTGTAGATATTAAATTCCTTTGAATCAACCGTTTTGGAATGTAAGAAATGCAAAAGATCTTTCAAAGCAGTTAAGGCAATAGTTCCGCTAGTTCCTCAATTAGTTGACTTGATGGCTGGTTGAGTTGGTAGGGATTTTTTAATAAGTTTACCAAGTCTATTGCCGGTCATTTTACAATAAGTAAAACTGTAATTTTTTTATCCATATTTTTTCAGTTCAGATGTGTGATAGAGCTTGGATATATATATGTGTATATATATATATATACATATATCACATCCACTTCAAAATCCTTGATCCCTTCATTTGCTCTGAATGAAATTACACGTTTTATGGTGAAGGGAGTGCTATGCATACTTCAAGTTTTCTTAATGCTCTTTGCATACCATCCTCATTTATTTCATTTTTTTCAGCAGCCTGGGCATCACATTGAAACATTGATGTTCTGTGATTATATTGCGCAATAATAATATTATTCTGCTGCAATATCATTGTAATAACCAGCTGTTAATTAGGAAAAGGGATTTGATTTGAGTTTGAAAGGTCCAATAGTATAAATGTATGTCTTCATTTTGCCCTATTGATTTTATACAATCAATGTTCTCCTAAATAAAAAAAAATAGGCACAGTCCTTGTGTCTAGGTGTAGGTTTAGAGCCAATAATCTCCCAATTTACAACACAACAATACTACCAGGACAGGTATGTAATTTTGGATGATTTGGGCTGCAGTGTTTTTGAATGTCATTGTTCCATTGATGCTGGATTAGTGTATGGGGACTTGTATGCTAAGTTATGTCAACGTATTCCCAGGTGTGCCGTGCGCTGTTTGGATCTCACGTGACGTGCTAGTGGTGGGAGAAGATGGAGGGTGTGTGGAGTGGCTCTCCACTGCTGAGGACCCTGCCAAGTTCACCTCATTGGACTCCATCTGCTGCCACACAGCCTACATCAGCAGCATGTCTCTCAGCTGTGACTCCACCAAGCTCGTCACCGGTGGTGGTGATGGAAAGTGAGTGTCTTAAAATTTATAGTTTACTTGAAAACTATAGCTTCATGCTAGATATTTTTTTGCTATGTAGCAAGAACTTGTCACTCCTCGAAGGTATGCTAGTTTTGTCTGTCATGTCGCCATTCCTTGAGAGATGTTTGCTTTAATGTTTCCTAAGATTCTAAAACACTTTGAGCCCGTTAGTCAGTTTTATTTCTCTTAAAGGCTCATTGTTGAATATTTTTTCATTATGAATTGAACAGTGTTTCAAAGCTGGTGTTCATTTTGAGGAGCTGTAGTTAAAAAGTGATTATTTAGGTTCTTATTTTGGTTACATGTCTGTCTCGATATGCAGCTGCTAGAGCTGTCTTAGAGCTTACTTATTTTACAGTAGACAGCAATGTAAAGCCGTGTTTTTATGCATTGATTTGATTACAGTATAAGCGTGCTGGACTGCGGGAGACAGAGCAAGCAGGTTTTCCAGCCTGCCCACGCCTCAGCCTGCTGCAGTGTTGCGTGTCACGGCACCAACCCTCACGTGTTCGCCTCTGCAGGCATGGATGGCAATGTCTTGGTCTGGGACACACGGCAGGAGAAGCCTGCATCAGGTATTGTATACCAGCGTGGAGAGTTCATTCTTTAGATGGAATATTATAATTGCAAAGGATTCATCGCAAATCTACAGCTCATTGAAAGCGTCCTGTTTTTTTTCGTGTTCTAATTGCCGAATGTGTTAATTGCAGTGAGCTCACTTTAATAAGCAAGTTGCTTTATCTATTTTTCTATTTATATAATACTAGAACTCGGGTCGTCTTGTATGTTTGAAGTCATGCACAGAAGAGAAAATGTACGCTTATGTCATGTAAAAGAAAGGAATTTAAGATAGTAAGTCGGGCAAGTTAGTAAAGTGGAGACAGGACTGAGAAAGAAGGCAGAGTCGTTTGTCTGTCAGCTCTGAGATATTCGAAATTGTTACTCTTTGTTTAATTCTGTATTGTGGATGCCGACTTAACTGCATAGGATATATTTCTGGATACGGTTTGCCTATGAGAGTCGAGTTTTCTGTAGTCTCGACTATTTATTAGCAATTCATGATTTAAATTTTATTTGACCCGTCGCAGTTTGTCTAGTGTGTTATATTCCTGTCGAATTACAGCAATCTCGTGTATGAGTGTGACCATTTCTTGTATTTGTTTCTTTCTCCACTGTCTGCAAGATGAACTTTAGCTGTAGGTCTGTTTAGAAGAGCACTTGTTGGTTCATTTAGATTTTTCATTGTTAGTCCTTTGCCTTCTGATGATAACCTCGAGACCAAGCCGCTTGGTTCTTCCACATTAAGGCAAAACGAAACAGTTTGGTTAAATTTAATGGTAATAAGTTGGAGTGGCCAGAAAAAAATCTCGGGTAAACTGTAGCATTTACGTAACTATATTCAATGATACAAAAATCATCCAATGCTATTATTTGTTACTCCTCGATCAGTTGATGCCAAGGAACGTTTATATTGACTTTTGTATACTGAATTGCTTGTAACTAAGCAAAAACTCTTTTCCTTAGTGCCATTAAATTTTTGGTTTATCAAGATTAACCCCTCAGGGGGCATAGGATAGGCCATAGGCAATAGAGGTAGGTTAGTTAGGTTTGTCTATCCTATGCTATGGGGACTAGCGCCCCCAGGGGAGCACCGCTAGGCTACCTCAGCTTTAGATAGGCCTTCGGGACTTCTATCTTTCGTGCCCACTTTGCTTCCTTCCGTTTTCATTCCTTCTTCGCTATTTCTTATTTGTCTTTTCTTCCTCTTCCTTCTTAACTTGCTGTTTCTATGCGCAGGGGATCTTGTGTGGGAACACACCCTGTGCATAGATTCCCCGTTCTCCTAAGTCCATACTAAATGGTCCCTACTCTTTCGATGCGGTATAGCCCTCAAGGCCGGTGCATTGCGTCTAACCCCAATAATAATAATAATAATTATCAAGATTAAAGTTTTATCTATCAAATATCACACGAGAGTATTTTATCTGAGCATTGGAATTTATTTCCTGGGTGAACAAACCTCTCTTCAGAGCATGAAATTTTGGTTTGAAATTGGAAAAGCATTTACGTTAGCTGAAAGTGACACGTGTTAGGGCGATCCCGAATATTTTTTAGGGTATTTACATATTTTTCATTAAAATATTGCACTCTAACCAAGTTTTAGGAAGCAGAGAGTTAAATATCTCCATGATTGTACGTTCCATTTTCTCACGTCATTTCTCGTGTATGGCTGCTATACATTGAACAAATAAAAGTTTGGCTCATATATTATTTGATGATTACCTAATGAAATCTTAAATTAAATTCTTCTGTGATCGTTATATATAATATTATGTCACTTTTTGTCCTTTAACAGCATATGGGTTGGCTAGCAAGGGAAGTAAAAGTGAGGATGCTAGGCAATGGTTTAGCCCTGGTACGAGTGGAAGGAATATATCAGTCAGTTATTTGCGGATGATACTGCTTCAATAGCTGACTCAGAAGCTAAATTAAAAAACCTGTGGGACTAGTAAGGTGTGTGATAGATAGAAGCTGAGGGTGAATATGAGCAAAAGTAAGGTGATGAGGTGTACGAGAAATGGTGATGTGAGGAGACTGAATGTTCCTTGAATGGACAGGTGCTGGGGGAAGTGAGGGAGTTTAAATATCTTGCGGCAAATGTGTCTGTGATGGCATTGAAGATCATCTGACCTGTAGATTGGGAAAATGTCATGAAGCGTGGGGAGTGTTGAAGAGGATGGTGCAGTGCAGAAGTTCGAGTAAGAAACTCGAGACAAGTCGGTCCGAAAGATTTGTGGTTCCAACAGTGTTGTGTGGTGCGGAAGCATGGAGACTTGAGAATGAAAGGCAGGAGAGGGTTGAATGGGTTAGAGATGAAAGGCTTCATATGCTTGCCTGGTGCTACACAAATGGCTGGAATACGGACTGAAGAGTTGCATTGAACAGGCGCCGTTAAAGAGCGTGTAGTACCGACCATAAGGTCGTTTGGGTGTATCTTGAGAATGATTGGGCATCAGGTGGTGAAGAGAATAAGTGAGTCAAACGCCCACGGAAAAGGGGTGAGAGACCGGCCCTGACTCATTGGTTAGTTGCAGTGAAAGGCGCGTTAAGAGGTTTGAATTTTTCGGTGGTGGAGGTGAGGCTAAGTGCTAAAGATAAAAATAAGCAAAGGATGTGGTAGTGACAGGCACGTGCTAGGCCTACCCTTCAGGCGTCGTTAGAGCTAGCATGTAAAGTGCCATCAAAATATCTGGCAGTATATAAAAACTCTTTCTTTTTTAGCTTTATAATCATGTTAACCATCATAATGTTGAATTATTTTAAAATTAGTCATAGAGGAAAAGTGTAAGGACTAGTATGGTTCATTCACTGGGTAGTGAATGCTTGCGCTTGATGCAGCGCCGATGGGCAAGACAAAGACAACCTTTGCTGCTGGCCCTCGTTGCTCCATGGCTCTACATGACACAATGGGGGAGGGGTTGAGTGGTGGAAGATACGGCTCACAATGCCGTTGTGGGGGTAAACATCGGTTACAGTGGGGTCTCATAACAGAAGCCCCTAACAGGTGCCTTCCATCACCAGCGGCCGGATGTGTCTCTTGTTGCAGTGTGAGCGAGGGGCGAGAAACTTGAGTGTACAGGCTTCACTTTGTGTTTCTTTGGAACTGCGAACCCTCGACCACCCTGTCCGTGTGAGGGAAAAGGTCAGGACGTGTGATTTGTCAAAATTCCGACTACGCGCCTGTGGGCCTTGCTTTAATTCGCTCTCTTTCTCTCTCTAGAAGACAGTGCACTAGAAGGAATCTCCTGTGAAGAAACAAAAGTAGGCCAGTAAGCGCTGCTGTGTCCTGCTTTGAAAAACTGAATATCTCTCACCCTAAACGAGATTTAGTGGAGGACTGTCAGTACTTCTGGATTTGCATCACTGTCTGACGCATAGTCAATGCCTTCGAAAAATCTATCATTTAGTTCCATAGTGATCTGGCTCATCTGTGGTCGCACCTCGGTGTAGGTGATGCTTAATTCTATCATTATATTCTTTTATGTTTCATCTGCATATGAAAATTCCTCACTGAATTAGTGCGGTTTCCTTATTTTGAGGAGACAGTTGCTCTACCCAATGCCTTTTTCTCACGGGCACAGGCATATTTTACAGTCAGAATCAATACTTTGCCTTAGTCTGTTTTCGGGAAGGCCATTTCTCTTGAAGGATCAAACCGAAAACTCCGGCTCAGTAGTGAAATTTCTCATATTCGTTTGCTATGTCCTTGTTGAATATTGTTCTTACGTTAAAATTTCTTCCAGGTGTACATCGCAACAGCTCCTGCCCCGACACAGCCTTATTGTGGCAACCAACTTCAGCAGGGCCGGAACTGGGGGCTCTTGTGGTAGGCAATGTAAACGGCAGCGTACGGGTGCACTGCACGAAGTCCCGGGAGACACTGACGACGAGTGAAGTTCTCAACCGTCGGGTCACGAGGCTGGTGCGACCTGCGCCGGACTCACCCAATGTGGCGGTCGTGGGGCAGCTGGAGACGGTCGCTGTGGTCACTGTCGCCGACGACTCCATACGTAACTTGTGAGTTGGCAGGGCTTGGTATTGGTGTCATTTCGCTTGTGTCGTAGGTGTGCCAAGGTTTAAGGATTAACTTCTTGCTGATGTGACTAAACTTCTTTTTAGTGTCTTGTTCCCGGAGTAAAACCTTAATTTTTCATTTCTAAATATTTAAACCAATTGAAAAAAGTTTTCCATACTAGAACGTTACTTTGGATCAGGTCGATGAACTTTTGAAATTTGTTTTTCTACAGTATAATACCGGTAATAAATATAATGCTTACAAGTATAATACAAAAACAAAGTTTAATAAAAATGATGTATATTTTCTATTGTTTGGCAAATAAAAAGCGTAAGGACATTTAATTATAGGAGCAAAAATTATGGTATCTTCCTCGCCAGCTTCTGCAAAACCAATATACGAGCTCATTTCACTAGAGAGTGTTCTTACTGTTGGCCAGTTGTCACATTGTTATTGGTGTGAAAGTCTGAGAAATTCTGAGGCATGTAGAGTATAACTCGCTTTGTGTAGCTGCCGTATGAGACACGGTCTAACTCACTATTAGTGTGGAAGAAATTCAGGGAATTTCTGAAACCTGTGGAGAATAACTCGGAGTTGAGCTGCTGCTTGAGACCCAGTCCAAATTATTCGCCACCCGGTCTATAATGAACTTTCCGGCGGCGACATCTGTGCTGAGGTCGCCAAATTCGTAGATAAATGTAGATGCTCCGGCAGAGGAGTCAGACTGGAAAGCACCTTTGCATGCTGTCACTGACAATCAAAACACTTGATTTATCTGGCTACCTAATTATTTGTTTCATTAACGTCAGTAATTCTAATTGATTATCATCCTCTTAGGAAGTAACTTGTCTTATAGCCACCGCTCAATTGTTCGTATAGGTGAGATATCCTGTGTGTATTTGCTTCAAGTTTTGCAAAGCTTCAAAGTTAATTGGATGCAAGGTATTAGAAGAGTATTTTAGCGTGCCCTCAGTGCTGACAGTAACAGATTTATTCGTTTGATTTTTCTGTGCCAGTCTCAATGTTTAAGCGCAGTAAGCGAGCTGTTGAACGCGTGCATATCCTGGTATTTGGTGCTCCGCTCAGCGGTGTGGTGTCTTGCATCGTATTTATATCCTTCCACTGTTTCTGATTACGAATTCAGATGATCAGAATTTCTATCTATACTACTACTGCTGGGGTTGCGGAGTCGGAAGGTAAAGTGTCCCACTCCTGGAATTGAAAAATCTCCGACTCCTTAACATATTTAGAGTCAAGTTAAAGCAGTTTCCAATAAAACAAAATATTTTATTTTGTGTATATGTGCAGTATATATATAATT
>VOMN01055618.1:0-68027 GCA_014899125.1 Orchestia grillus
CTGCACGTTGGATGGTACACCTCTGCACGTTGGATGGTGGCCTATGTACATTGGATGGCTTTGGTGTTGACACAGTTCAGGAGTTCTCCAGCCTCCGTAATTCTGCTTTCCTATCAGGAGTTCACCACAACCACGTCTGCTGTAGTAATTAAAACTTTTTGGGGGCAAGACACCTCTCTAATTCTCTTCGAAACTAATTCTGAAATTGAATTTTTAGATTCAGCTAAGTTCGTCCAATTGCAGGCGTTGATTCTTCAAGTAGATGTCGTTGCTGAGTTGCTGAGTGTTTATGTACGGGATGTGCGATGACACGCCGGCTTCTATATTCCTCATCAGGTTCTATAATTTGGCTTTCGCTGGAAACTAGTTTAGAAATAAGTAAAAAAGGTTCTGGACTTATGCCCGGAAATATTTAAATTCGAACATCAAGCTAGTTTAACCAGAGGTGTTGGGAACATTTAATTAATCTGTTTAATATTCAGCCTTCATCTCTAGTTCACTGAGTGATTATGAACAATTACTTCAAGACGATTCTTCGTCATTGGACTGATAAGGCCTCCCATGATTTCTTAGGGAATTTCCTGAATTTTCCTCGAGGGTTTGAAAGACGAGAAAGTTTTATTTGGGAATGCTAAGCACCAGCAGAAATAGGTTTTCGAGCAGCGAGGGTAAGCACAGCAATACGTTTCCCTTCAACGAGGTATTGGAGGAAGTCGTTCCTGATTGGACGGTAGGGAAACTCGCTGGGTGGGCACCATCCAATAGGAAAGCTTGTCAGTGCTCTATATATACGAGGGTTCCTTAATGAACAGAGAAAGCTTATCGTCTTACTATGGAGGCCGAGCATAGTGCTGCAAAGATGAAATATCCTTCTCGTGTACAGCAAACAAGGATTTCTGAAAATTGTATGCTTATATTAGCTTTGCGAGAAATTACAGTCTAGCAAAGTAGACTACTGCGCGAGAAAGCCCTGATAAGATGGCTTTTGTGGCAGCTTCATAGTTGTTTTCCAATTTCATCGGCAGAAGGTGATTCAGGTTTATATTATTGCTGCATCAGAGTTCAAATTAACAAATTTTAGTAGATATAGACGCGGAAATTGATTTGAGTTATCCTGTTAATTCTTCCGCCAACAATCCGAGCGGTTCCTAAGCAAAAAAAAGTTGTTACACAAGTATAAAGCAAACTTTTTTATTGGGTCCGAGTACATTTCTCTTGAGTAACGGGTATTCTTCGCATATGTGACATAAATACTTCAATGGGGGTACAAAATACTTGTCATTTTATGGCGCATAAATACTTTCCCATGAGATGTAAAAATAATTTTAAAAAGCGGTGGCGTATGAAACAACACGATATGAGTTCCGTGCGTCTTTTATGCATTAATATTGTTCGTTTAGTAAAACGAAAATTTATTTACGCGGATACTTTTCAGAAATATTGCGAAAGAGTTTGTGAACAGGTAGGGAGCATAGTCCAGTGTGAAAATTCACATCTTGTTCAATTTGATCGAATACTGCGAATGTGCAACAATCGTTTGCCCGGAAATCGACTCATGTATCCTGAATTTGTCAGTGCCTTTTGACGGGCAAATTCCACTTTTTCCAAGTCCGTTTTGGCCCTTGGATCTCGCATTTAGATCACTCGATAGGCTTCCCTGTAGGCGCGCGCGGGGCCTGAATGACAACGCTAGAAAGTTGATGGAAAAAAGGTCAGAAAATGGTGAAAGTTTTGTTCACTGTTATTTATCTCGATAGACTCCAGGATCGACAACTAATTAAAAAAAGAGTCTCTTCATGAGAGGTAGCGCTACATGTGTAACGAATGCTGATACCGGAGCTGGTGTGTGGTCAGTGATTTGTCTTTTGTCGGCTGTCAGAAGGCTTATTTTGTTCATATTCACTTCACTGTACTTATGTCTGAATAACCAGTCACATTTCCCTTCAGGTTACCAACCGGTACATAAAAGAAGCTGAAAACCTTTTATCACCCAAGTCAGCCAGTAAAAATTTCATTAAAGCTCTCATAAATTTAGTTAAAATGATTAAAATTCATTGATGTTATGAGAAAAATTCTTTCCATGTCCGTTTTTTTCACAAGGACCAAAAGTGACACTTGAAGTAAGACATTCGTAATGGGTGACACCTGAGCGTTTCTTATCAATACTACCATCCCAATTGGCTTGATTCTTGCCATTTCTACATAAGCTTCATAACAATTTCTTCAAATTGGGCGCACATCAACACACTGAGCGGCGCCACTTTGTTATCATCCAGATCTTGTAAGCTCTCCTTCCTAACTCGTCTCAAAAAAAATATGTAGTGAAAGGTCGAAGAAACCTCCTTCAAGTACAGAGCCCTCAAAAGAAGCTCTCTGGTGTGGCACGCCGAGCCTCTCCAGTCCTGATAAGATATATTTGATGGATGGTTGCCAATCTGTCCTTTTGGTCGTCCAAAAAAAAATGGGCTCCACTTTAAAGTAGCCCGGAGAGAAGACCGCTCGAGCTCTGCCGTAAAGTCTTGCGAGATGGCACAGATTTTCGAGACGGGTTAAATGTATGGAAACGCTTGGGGATTTGGGGCTTTCGAGGAAGGGGGACACTTTTCTGCAGTGAGGGGACGATAACTGGGTCTGGGTATTAGACGACTTCAGAGCGGGGCGGTAGTAACTAAGAGTGCGCGTTATGTGCCCGTTATTTTTACGGGAATTGTTATAGGGTGTTGGTGCAAGGACGGACACCAGAGCCAGGAGAAATAAAGTGACATTTCATGGCTCAGAAACGTCCATGAGAGCTTGCAACTGAGCTGTAACGGCTACTGGTGAGCTAATCCCGTGCGTGCAAAAGTTAAGAGTTATCACTAAAATGCCGCCTGCTGGACTCCTGAGCGCGACTGCGCACATCGGCACTGCATCTGGCGGTTATGACACGTGGGATGTGTGCGACCAGGGACTCAAATCGAAAATTGAAATATTTTGAAAGCAGTTTTCATTTTGGAAGAGAACAAAGTTAATGGGAATTGCTCTGACCTGGCCAAGTTGCCCCACGATTCTCGTAGTAATAGATAATCTTGTTTTCCGAGTACTTTTAAGAGGGGAATTTGCATGAGTGATGCCTCTCTCCATAACGTCCTTAAGTGGAAACGGTCAGAATAAGTTAAATAATCGTTTGAAATACCGTGGAATTATTTATTCGTGAAAGTGTGATCAGAGTAAGTTAAATATTCACTGTAACGAAACCAGTAGCTATACAAGGAACAACTTTACTCAAGAAGTTTGATGAATTAAAAATTAACCCATAGGCTTCTGAATCTGAACGTTGTTAGTTGAGAGTAGCACTCTTAACAGTACTTCATTCAATATATCTTCCGAAGTGTGACGAGGAGATGTTTGAGCGCTCGTTTTTTGTATGACTAACTCCACGCATGAATCTATTCTATATTGAGGAAATCTTGATCCGGACCTTCTCAGGCCTATGTGATGGTATAAATGCGTCATCGAATGAGGTTATTGAGCGTCCTCAATAACCTCACTCGATACGAACGAAGCTTACACATCTCTGGAGCCTGCCAGCCTCGCGATGACTTCACAGGTAGCAGTGCGACTATGAATAGGATTTGATCATACAATCAAGCCCGTTGGGAACACATTATGTATTTTTTGTAACGAATACACAATGTGTTCATTATAATAAGTACATAATGTTCATTTTAATGATTACACAATGTTCACATTGATGAATACATCACGTTTCAAATTATTTAAATTACATTTGTCACACCACTGACGTCACGGGGCTGTGTAGCACGCTGTGTGCGCCGTAAAGCACGAGGAGAGTTCCAGCCAGGCTGGAGGACTTGTGAGGTCCCTTACAAGGCTAAGGCAATAAGATTTCCTACGTGGGTACAATAAAAAATTAAAAACAAAAACAGTTTGGTAAATTTTGTCCACAAGGTAATAGATTTTACGTTCAAAGAACCCTGAAATAGAAAAAAAAATTCATTTAATTTGCTGCGTAGTATGAACGGTGACGGTATTTAAAGTACTTGCAAAAATGTGAGAGGAAAATGAATATTTCAGTTCCTAAAAAGCTTTAAAGACGATTTCGTTAGTTCATAGACACTGGGTGTATAAAATGACGTACAATTACTTTTTGCCCAGTTAACCCATTTTTAACAAGACAGTCTAGTTCAAATGGTATACGCATCTACCGAGAACTTGATAGCGTAAACATTTTACTTAGGGAGGGAAAATAACTGAAATTTGATTTTTGGAGCAAAAGTAATTGTATAAAGAGACCCTTTGAACGGTGGAGTATCATAGGCCGGCATGTGGAGAAGAAAATATCATTAGAGTACCGTCGAGCTGGCGCCTCGACCATAAAATGGTCATATGTCAAGAAAATGGAGCCTCTCTGAGACACATGAGAGAAAAGAGCGACTCCGATTTCTGTCCCCATTTTTTGAAGCAACTGGAGAGTGTTTTGAGGTAAAAACTTTAAAATCATTCCTACCCTCCACTAATCTTTTTCACGTTAAACTGTCGTTGTTTTAAGAGACAGCAGCAGGCAATGGCCGCTTGAGTGGAGCAGCTCATGCACCTCAGGCACTCGCCTTCTGCTGCAACACGACAGCGTGCGCTCCATAATGAATCAGTTTCCTTAATTTGCGGGAAAAGCAGCGCCACGGTAGAGACGTGAAGGCCATCTAACATTAAAAACATCCCAGTATACTCGTGTATCACGTATAACATGCGAGTCATAAATATTATTAATTTTCTTACAGAGATAGTTGAGATTACTCACATTCCGATAACACCTGTAAATCACATTAGTCATATTCTGATAACACCTGTAAATCACATTGCTCACATTCCGATAACTCCTGTAAATCACATCACCCACATCCTCATAACACCTGTAAATCACATTACTCACATCCTCATAACACCTGTAAATCACATCACCCACATCCTCATAACACCTGTAAATCACATCCCTCACCACCTCATAACACCTGTAAAACACATTTGCTTCAAACTGCTCTTGGTGTTTCCGTGCATTGGTCAGCATAGAGGAAAGTAGGCAATTAAGTTCACAGAAGAAAAAAATTATGGCACAGGGATTTTTGCACTCGAAGAGTAGTTGGCGAGCTTACGCAAGTCTTGATAATCGTTTGAAGTATATATTTCTTGGAATTCAGGCTGGAATTTTTTATCTCGTACAACAGTTATCAAATTTTTGGGATATCTTGACGTAGCGAGTTCTTGAAGTGAACTCTTGCAATGCCGTTTGTTGTAATGAAAACGCTGGATTTGCTGGCAAACAAGTTGGACGTGTTAACGCCAGAGGGACATACTCAACAGAAAGGAAAGCCATGTTGTGCAGCTACATCTGAATTGGGTGGCGATTCAAAAACGTACAGTTTGTTATGATATGGAGTGCCGAAATAGAACATGAAAAACTGTAGAGACTCGTATACTTTCATAATAAGATGATGAGCCGACAGTTCTGTTCCAATTATGATAGTTAACCTGGATGAGCGGCTCAGTCACTTCCATTCAAAAGCCCAAGTCAAATATCCACTGATACGATTTCAGTTTTCTTAAAGCTATGGCGATGACAAATTTTAGGATCTGAAGCTAGATTGTAGTTCTTAGTAATAACAAAGAGTAGACTAAAGTTCTTCTCTGGGAGAAACTTCCTTTTCAAAACTTGCCACTTTGTACTTTGAAGGTTTATCGAAAATAAAATGTTTGTGAAGTAGATAATGAGCTGATATCTCATATCTGGCAGAGAGATCTCTACTACATAGAGTCTCGGTATGCAAAATGGCTCCAGTGCTGCTGCCTTCATGTAATTTGCATAATGTTCTGCAGTGAAGGAACGCTCAAGTGTCCATAGAAAGATGGATTTGTTAAATAGCAAGGGAGATATACAGTGATGTAGCGAGAACCCTCTCTAGATTAATTCAAAATGACACACGAAGTTCCAGGCGAGCTTTGCAGAACACTTAATGGGAACATTGCACCGGAACATTATCTCACCGACCTAAGGGCACATGCGCCCAGTTTTTAGTCGACAAAAAGAATAAGTTGATAACTTGCATTCAGTGTTTATGACAAATACATTGGTATAATACGCTTCTTGTGCAGCAGAATAGTTTTTACAGGCCAGGACGGTACACTTCACAACCAGAAAACTTCTCACTGCTGCTCTTTGAACAATGCCATGGACATCTGTCAACTTACTGAATGTGATAATTATAAAGCTGCATCACTTAACTGAGGTCTCAAGAGCTGAGACTCGGCTGACAGACGCATTCAAACCCAGGAATTCCGATGTCTTCTATCGAAATTGTTTTTCTTGTTCCCTGCACTGTCTTCTTTCTAGTAAATTTTTGAAATCTCGAAAAAGTTGCGGGGCTTATAAATTTGAATTTTTTTTCCCACGAACGGCATTTCAAAAGTTAGTTTCCGGTTATTATTTTCGTCTCCATACTGTTTCTGCAAAGAAATATCACGTTACTGAATTTAGTTTTGGCCAATCACTTTTGTCCTGTTCAATTTTTTGGTTAATTTACTTTTTGATCGTCAATGAATTTTGTTCTGTTTTGTTTAAATACTCTGGTATATATGTCTCTTAATTACCTATACTCTTCCCCAAGCCAGAACTTAAAATTTTCAAAACGCATCGAAGAAACAGTCGTGCAAATTTTTGTCTCCAGCCACTGTGTACATAACATACACAGATATCCATATCGAACACTCCAATTTTTCATATCCCTTATTAAAATAACTAATCATACTCCAACTTTCCACAAGCCGATTTATGCTGGATGTTGACAAAGCACCCAAATGTGTTACTGTACATTAATTATATAGAAACTATTGTAACTTTAAATGCCTTAAAAAGACTTTAAACCTGCTTATAAAGCTAAACACTTTACTCTGCAATTAAATTTTTACCATGATGTCTGATGGCTGACTGCTGTGTAGTTTGAAGTGCGCTGGGGGCGAAAGAAATGTCTCAATTTTGGCCATAAATTTTATAGTCTATTGCAGCACAACAGTTTAATCATATCTAACTAGGTATGTACATTATCTTTAGCTGTCATAACATTTCCCCTTCAATAACAACAGAGCTGCTAAACTTCATTAGTATTTTGCCAAATAAATTGTGCAACTATTTTTGGTTCAATTTTTATACTCAACACACTAGAAAGATGCAAAATGAGACCCTCTGCTTACATGATCTGAACCATTTAAGTCATACACACACGCACAGACGTACACAGACAGCGACGTTAGAATGCGAAGTATTTATTATGCTCGTCACCAAAGGACTCAGGACACGACTCTCCAGGGAAGGAAGGACAATGAATGGAACACATCATTTCTCTTGCGTCAGAGCTGCAATTTTCCAAGTACTCGTTACAAAGTTTTGGTCGCTGACGCATGCAATGCAGCCTCGTGGTGGCCAGGTGAGGGGAGACCAAGCTGCAGATTTGACAAGATAAAACTACCTAACTTTTGAACCTCGATCCAACTTGGACACTCGGCCAACTTGAAAGCCGGACCAGCACGCACACACAACCTAATTTACTGCTTCATTTGCAACAATGCTTGGTATCTCGGACAACTTGACCAACAGAAGAGCTATTTAATTTCCTTCAGAGACTCAAGCTTATTGCAAGGAGTTCAAGCTTACATACTAATCGTTAGCTCAGAGGAGTTTTACACGTCTTTTAAACAACGCTTAGCTTTTCATGAGTGCTCTTGAGACGCCATCAGGGTGAGTGGGTACCGTGACTTCACGCAACAATCTTTGCTGCAAATTACGGCGGCTGATCGTACAATTTCGGTCACCGTACACTGAAAGATTCACTATCGGTATTTTTGGCTGGATTGCATTCTTTCATGAACAGACTAAAAATACTGGTAAATATTTATTATCGGATGTCATGAGTCTAGCAGTTTATTTTTCCATCGGACGAAGTGGTACAAAGCAAAAATAGAGAACCTGTTGCTCACAATAGAAACTTGACCTAAATTGTCAAGGCGTCACAAACTCACCAATAAAAGTTATGTTTACTGCCACTTCGCAACAGCCACTTCACTAATTTAATTAAGTATTTCAATCTCGATCTTGGATTGCTCGTTGTAGTGACGTCTCGAACTTGTTCGGGAATGTAAGATTCGTTTTACAGACTTGTCTTTTATTTTTCATATACATATATGTATATAACTTTTGAGAGTACTGGATGTCTTGAGGGTTCCATTTTCGTTTAGTATCTGGGCTTAAGATGCATGACAATTTTTTTCAAATTTGCCCAAGCTTTCGATGGGGATTTGCTCAAGCTGGCATCAGGAGACGAAGTATATTTTTGACGACAATACTTGGTTACAACGAATGTCTGGAGTTAGACTTCATTAAAAAAATTCATGTATGTACATGCAAAACAATCAAGAAATGTGTAGTAAAAAATTAGGTATCAAGAATATTTGTTCATTATGAAGCTATTAGTGGAGACATACAACACTTCTGCTGAAGGCTTTCCGTCCTTCGCCTGACTCCTAAGCCCACCACCTGGGCGGCGTCTGTTTCCAGCCCCGGTGGCGCTCGTAGCCCGACGGGACTCTGGCATACATCGAACTCCAAACTTCATTTGAAACGAACTTTGTTAGTCATGTTGAGCCAATTTTATGTTCGTATTACTTCAAAATAAATATACTCATTCGATCTCCCTGACGACTAATTTTTTCAGCGTAACCCATGCATTTTCAAATATTAGATGAGATACCAGTACAGTCAAAAATAATTTACTTATAGAAAGCTAATAGCGTGACCGCCAGACAAACTAAGACGACAGATTTTTGAGTACTTGGATACTCGAAGTTACCACTCAATCAATAGCTAAAATAGTATCCGTGCTTCGTATTTTTCCTCACTGCGAAGACGCTAAGTTGTGTGGACATCGAAGCCGTTGGAAATTCGTCTGGCCATTACTTTCTCTTTCCGAATGTTGTGGTAGCTTTGTTTGGTTAGGTTTTGTTTGATTTTGCCGTCATTCTGAGGTCTTTGGTGACGGCAGCTACCATTGTAGCAGTGGCAGGCATTAGCATTTAGAGGGAATCCCGCGAGCTCGCTGCAGCTCAGCGACTGTTTCTGGTGCTGCTCTAGATGGACAGACGTCACAATAACGAATTAAGAATATTTCATTCCAAATGTGAAGTATGATATCGTATCAAAAATCAGAAAATGAACTTCGTAACGAAATATGTTAACCAAGGTTTGGAATTCATGCTAGGAAATTTGTAAAGAGATTATGATTAATCAAATGTAAAAACAGATACATAAAATGAGCGCAAGTAAGTTTGGAAGGGAAGTTTTTATTATACAAGTTTCTATGCCTACAATCTGCATAGTTTGAGGCATTAAGACTGTAAACAGATGTATCAAAGTCAAACTACGCCCAGACGCTTACTTATACCTAGTAGCAGAAATGCATTTGAAATTGAAAATTTAGATACATGAGATGAATTATTATTGATTAATAATTGTGCACCAAATATAGAATAAGTAAACGGAATTTATCATGGCAAAAATCTTCCGAACATTTCTTCATTTTTCCATCTTGGATACGTACATGCCCACATCAAGATGTATAAAACCTGCAATGTGCATTCTGAAAATCTTATCATATTAATAGTCGATCTCATCACACAAAAGAAACTCAACACCCTTTGAAGTGGGAAGTATGTTGGCGAAATATAAAAATAGCAACATGCGGTGAAAAAATGAATGTATGAAAAATGAATTTGTTCTGCTTTGTACAAAAAGAAACTGATTACTCGCTAAAATTAAATTATTTTCTTGTCTTAGGTGATCGCGCTTGTTTTATGATGCGTTTTAGCTTTCTCACTGAAAAAATAGTTGGACAAATAAATAATTTCATTGAAATTTGTTTATTTATTTATTTATTTTAATTATCAACGCAAATTCAATAGTCGTTATTCCATGCATTCCCCTAAATCTGCTCATTTGACATCGCAAATCAGCTCCTCCGACAAAACTTAGTCATTTGCTATTGGTATGGTGTGGGACCTTCACGAGCACAAATAATGGCGGCAATTCTGAGCAGCATCGAGTTTACAAGTGTCCTAATGTTCACCTCTTCAATTTTGAGCCATTCTTACATCAACTGACCTCGTAGTGCGGGGAAAAAGTATGTGGATGATCTTCTCGACGTCTAACTTGTCGTTCTAGATTTTTGCACAAATTTTCTGATGTGCTCATGTCAGGAGACTTAAATGGCCAATCTAAAAGACTTACGGATCCTGAATGACTGTCTTGCCAATTAATAACAGTTCTAGCCCGAGGCATCCGACAGATGTCATTCTGAAAGGCAATGTAACACGACATTGCACAAATGACACAACATATTTATCTAAGAGCTGAACGAAACCATGCTGGTTCAGTTTGACGGATACCTCAAATAAAGTCTCTACTTCTGTGTAGTTGAAACAGCCCCAGAACATGTCAGACCCTCCTCCTCTGGGTATCGTCCCTTCGTTGATGGCTTCATGAGGCCTTCGATGAACACGACTGCTGGCATCATTGCTACAAAGATGGAATCGTGATTCATCTGACTATATAACACTAATCCACTCCTCAATTGTCCAATGTGCATATATTTTGATCCGGTTTGAACGAGAGGGTTTTGTTAACAGGAGTAATCATCGGCCATTTATGAGCCACTTTGCTCTATACAAGTATATCCACTGCGTGGAATTCTCTTCCAAGAGTTCCTCCAGGAACAGTAGGATAAAGGCCATCATTGACCCTACGCAGTAATTCCATCCTTGATGCAATGTGATTTCGGTTAACAATTCGGGTCACATAGCGACGGTCTCTATCGGTTAAAAGTTTCTTCCGACCACAATTTTGTCTTAAATTGCCGTATGTGCCAGATTGTTTTAATTATTCGTAGACCTGTATAGCAGTGTGGGAAGAAATGCCGGGGAAGATTCCGCTTCTTTCTTCACTGGATGTCTCTAAGCCCAACCAAATGCAATGACTCCTGTTTACTATTCTGAGACTTCTACTTTTCGAGCCATTATTGCAGAAGAACAAATTAACAAGTGTATACATAGCCAGCTCTTAAATAAGACTGATCACTGTTCAGTACTTGCATATAATCTAAACTCAGGTCACAGTTTCGATAACCGATAAATGAACTTAGTACATAACTGGAGCTCAAAAAATAATAAGTGACTAATTTCTTTCTGTTGATACTGTTCCTGATACTGTTTACCAAGTGATATATATAAGGAAATTTTGATAGATCAAATATTATCATATCGTATTTAAGGATGGGATGAAATTTCCGTTCCAGAAACATTGGTCATTCAGCACATCATACTTTCGTGATGAAAGTGGAACACTATAAAAATCGAAATACAACTTCTTTTTCGTTCCGTGCATTCGAACTGATAATTGTAAATTTCAGAACAAAACAATTTACATGAGTGCTGCCTCCCTCCATTACGTACGTAAGTGGAAACGGTCAGAGTAAGTTAAATATTCGTTTGAAATACCGTGGAGTAATTTATTCGTATGAGTGTGATCAGAGTAAGTTAAATATTTGTTTGAAATACCGTGGAGTTTCGGCACAGTATTACTAGTTGCTCGATGCATATATCCGAATCGCCATGCAGTTACGTAACTCAGAAAATACTGTACTAAAATGTATATGCCACACATTTGTGTATTGATTTTGTGACAAACGTTCGACTCACAGTAGCATGTGAAAAATGCATAGAATTTTCTTTCGTGTAATTCTTAACAGAGTAGCATAAGTGAGCCTCATCCCGCAGAACAATTTATCACAACAGACCTGTTCTTCTCCGACGATTTTTTGGCTGGGTACTCGACTGAGCCTTCCAAGTTTCAGTCCATCTTTGTTCTGTGCTCCGACAGCTGCTTGATGGAAGTTTTTGTTGTGGTTTTAAGCCTCTGTAGTTTGTACTGAAATGGCAGAGAAATAGGGCGTCTTTATCCGTAAAAAACATGCTCAAAAGACATTCTCTATTGGACTTTATTTTTTTTCCCTTTTAAATTTAAGAGTGTAACACACTTGATCCGTATGAGCCGGTTATTGCCGCTTTCAATGAACGTAATTATTTCTATGCCGAATATGCGAGTTCCCCAGCTACAGCACAAATTTGTCGACGCTCAAATTTCTCGAGCAGCGATAATTTTCACTATAAGTGTTATCTGTCGCAATTTATTCTGAAATAGTACACAGTCTAATCCAACATATGTTATTCAAATACCAATGTCACATTTTTCAATAAATTCCAGTCGGGAACTTAAAAATCTTTTTTGTTTCGTACGGTATTAAAACACACACATTCTGCGCGCAGACACATTCTATCGGAGAGCAGTCCATCTTCGACTATCAGCCTGATGCCCCACTCGTACAATATACAAGTAAAATATATTCATGTTCACGTCTTTGGTCATTACATTTGATTTTCTTCTTTTTAGCAAAATTGAACTAGAACTAAGCCAATATCTTTGCGAACGCTATTGACGCATCCATGTTTTTATTATAGTCTTTTCAGCAGTAAGTTTCGGTCATGCATCGAACACAAAAGACTCTACGCACATTTTTTATGTTAGTTTACACTGTGGCTACTATTTAATTATTCTTCATTTGCTGTATTGTTTCTAAAGGATCTTTAGTATGTAAAAGCAAGTAATTCCATGCTTCGTAACCGTGCAGCTAGTGCCTGTGAGCGGGTCCTCCTCTTTTTCTTTTCTTTCACTCGTTTACTTTGCTTTCCTTTTTGCTTGTTTTTTTAATTCAATACTAATGTGT
Organism: Orchestia grillus; assembly: GCA_014899125.1. Lineage (NCBI taxonomy): Eukaryota > Metazoa > Arthropoda > Malacostraca > Amphipoda > Talitridae > Orchestia > Orchestia grillus. The sequence continues at coordinate 12,882 of VOMN01055618.1, forward strand.
ATACGCGTAGCTGTTTCAGCAACAAGCCGCTGTCACAATATGTAGGTATAAAATGATGAGCACGCTTCTTGCGCACAAGACTACACACATTGCCTTACCTCTCTACAATTTGATGCCCCAGAATTATTTTTTGTTTCCTATATTTTCCTTTCTTGTGTATTATCAATCATATTAAAATATTGCTGATGCCAGACAAAGTATTTACTTGTGTGAACCAATATCTATTCAATTATTGCGGGCGCACTGGAGAGTCTCCACATGAAGCTTCAACTGAGTCATCGACCTCGTTGCTGATGACTTTCAACGCTGAATTCATAAAATCCTACACAATTCCAACATAGAAAAGTAAAATTATTTTGCAATATTATCAATACGTGATAGTTTGATCAAGCGATGGAAATTCTGATGAAAGCTTGCTTCATCAACAATAAAAATGTGTTGCTAAACTTTGGAATCGCCACACACGTTATGAGAAAAATAGAACAGATCCGTTAAAGCATCCAATCAGTTCACTAAACTTTTGAACAGCAGTGAACATTTCGGAGACTTATAAGCCCATCTGCCTCGTTTCCGCAGTGGGATCCGATATTAGAACTTACTCTAATTTGGAGCACTTATTTTGGGAACCTGAAATTTTCACTACCCCCATTTCAAATAAATGAAAATAAAGACTCTGAAACATATTTTTACATTTTTATGGATTGTCCTTGTATGTTTCAATAATTATAATCAAAAATAGCTCTTCAAGAGGAAGATATTTGGAAGTTAAACGCTCTCAGTCCTTCAGAAAATTGAGCTAGCTGATAGCACCTCCATAACATTAGCGTGAGAAGGAAGCTCGGACCCCAGGAAGCATATTACTGAGCACGCTTAGTACAAGCTCTATGTCTAGCCATTGGAAATATTAAAAAATCCCTTAACTACAGACTTTTTTTAGATCGCAGTATTTCCACACTCAGAATAAAGACCATAATGTAATAAGAGAATAGGAAAAGATCAGCACCGTCTTCCTACACTGTAAATAACAATTTTTCCGCTGAATCAGTGACGCGAAGTGAACATACTTCTTCTTGCTCAGTTAAATACGTTTATGCATGTATCATATGTACAAAATAATACTTTGCATGGCAATAGTCGTGCTGAAAACTACTGGTTTTTTATTTAAAGATCTATCTCGAGAAGTAAAGGTAAACCTGTTTTGTGTTTCACTATATATAATCGAGCTGATGTTTCATACAATGTGAGTGTTGCCCTAAGTCAGAATTTTGCATGAACAATACAACTTATTTTAGACAGCTGTAAAAGGAGAAGTGAATTGCGTTGTCGTATATTATCCTGTTTCTGACACACATTGAATGGGTTGATTGTTTTTATAGTTGCTTATTGTTAGGAGACAACGATGTACGTCGTTTATTGCTTAGCCCATTGAACAAATAATACTAAAATTAATTCATTTTCCAGGCCCAGTTTCGAACGTGACAGCGATCATGGAGAGCGAGGTCACGCTTCCCTGTAACGTCACCACAAACTTTGACGACGACAAGCCCGTCCTCATCATGTTCTACAGAAACGATTCCGGCACCCCGATTTACACGTGAGTTGGGTGCCCTCTTGGCGTCGACTCAGTCAAAAGGAATCAATAAAAATATTTTTGAAATGATCATCTTAAAGTTCTACTGCCCTTTTTCCGTACTCCTCGAGGAGGTACAGACAGTGGGCTGCTACAGTTCTCTTTACAAGCCTGACCTTACGCTGTAGTTAGTTCCTTGCAATGATGCACTCTGTATCGAAGGTGTGTTTTGTCTTTCGGTCTAAATAATTCTGTGCTGAAACAAGCTCAAGTTTTTTATCTGGATGTTCTTCACGGAAATAGGTCATGACTTGCCTGTAAATGTAGAAAATCCAACGGTACATCCCACGCTGTCTGCACCGCTGACCCTATCGTAAATTTTTCATTGTACTCAAAACTTGAATACATATTACATAAAAACTCTTCATCCCTAATACTATTTTAAATGAGTTTCTGTCATAAATTCTTCATGACCGTGATTTAGAATGTTTTTCGATCTAATGCAAGCCATCATCAATTGAACGTATACAACAAGGTCAATAAGTTCTTACACTAGCCTCAAAATTCACTGGATCAAGCAGAAACCATACACGCCATCTTGTGTCTCATTAAAAAGTCATAAAGAGTGAAGAGTGCCATTAAATCTCAAAACTATTTCCTTATGAGACCACTGAACGTCGATCTAAAAAATTCCAAATTACTGAAAAGCGTTTGTCCTAGCCCTGGCTAAACGTTCTCATTTCAAAACCAAAAATTTCAGTAGTTCCTTTAACTATCAGCAAACTAATAAGAAAATATTGTCCGTGACGATGTTCTACCGAGCATTTTCATATACTTATATTATGAAATATTTGAAATTTTAAAATTATTTCACGCTCATACAGATTCCAAACTCCAGCTCACCGAGCTGAGCTGAGCATGGCCGCACACGCGCACCTCTTCCTGCTCTCTGAGGGCTGGGCGACGCGTCATGCAATTTAGCGCATAATGCACAAAGGCTCCTCAAATTTTGATCTTTTCCAGAGAGTCTTGCGCTTCGCAGCTCCCGCTCGAACGAACCGTTGATGCCTCACTCGGCTACAGGACTTAAGTCTTTTTGAAGTGATTTATTTCCAGAAGGACTTGCTGTAATCCGCTTTGATCTATTGAGATGTGAAGGCTGAATCGCCGAAAAAACGGCAGCACGCCACCCGTTCTGTAGGATTTTTGGAAATAATTCATCGGGATGATAATCCTAATAAAAAGAAAAATGGCTATTTGGAAAACGTAGTGAGCATCATTCACATTCACAGAAATAGTTGCTGTGAAGAATTGCTTCGCTTTAAAGTCTTTGAAAGTTAAATCCGCTAAGTTTTTCGCGGTGGATTTTGGAAAATTTAGTCTTGTATAAAGTCTAGTAAATTTTTGTTTTCCACACTCAAAGGCTTCCAGAATTGAAAACCAATTTCTCGTACACGTGTTTATCGCAATAAGAATTAAGGCAGCTCCTCTTTTACAACAGTGGAAAGGATATTTCAAGACAGCTTCACTCTGGCACAATCGCTGGTTCCTGATAATCTCTGCGTCTCAATTGTTCATAAAAGATTCTTATTTTTTAATTTTTGATGCGTGTTAGATCATCGCTTCGCACAGAAATTTGTCCAGCGACAGTCTATGATGATGAGAGTCGCGAGGTGCCCAGGTTTGGTGCCGCTCTGTGTTGCCGCGTCAAACGGCGCCTGTTAGTGGAGGTGCGGTCATCCATTCACTTGCTCATCGGAATGCACTTTTCGTTAAACACGGCGGCGCTGACGAAATAAGGGAAACGATAAACAAAAATTAAGTCTAACTTTTTTGCTCTTTAAAGTCCATCGGTGAATTTCAACTCCAGAGAGATGAAGTTCTATTGGCACTCCATAAAATTCAAACATCGCTATCTCACAGCATACCCTAAAAGACTGACAGAAAATTAGAAAAAAGAAAAATGACATAAACAAAAGAAAAAGTAAAGCCTCCTAAAACCCCAAAAAAACAGGTAAAAAAATCTAGCGTGTGGAAGCTAAGACATGCCGTGCTTAAGTCCTTGCTGCAAACGGGACAGAAGAGTGAAATGGTATGAGGGAGAGCATCTCAACGATGCCCATAGCAACAAGCAGCCACAATAATCATAGCTGATTCGACTGAGAGTATTTACCCATACAGCGATTGACTGTGGCAATGCAAAATTATTCGTATTTATTTTCCAGCAACGAGCAACACTCCCTGTACATTTGCCGTGGCCGTAAGGGTTAGATATACCTAGAAGAGGGCTGAGTCGGTATATGCCTATAGAGTGCACCCCCTTGTAGCTGGGAGCAGAGTGTTGCCATTGTTGTCGGGTGAGGCGGTCGCTCATAGAATTCTTTAAAAACTTTTCCAATCTTTTCATGGAACGAAGAGATAAAAAGACGCTCAAGAAATAAAGTCTCTGTAAAACATTACGTTTGGTAAAATTACTCGGAGTAACAGTAATATTTAACTCCTCCTTCGTATTCTGCAGACAAATAATAACACTTTTGCGTGAATGTAAATGTCAAAGTATTTATTCATAAGTCATTACAAAATCCCATTAAAATGACCCAGTTTAAATGGTAGAGTTGAATTCAAGATGATATTTTCTCCTCTTATTCTGAATTTGATATTTGTACCTTTTGAATTTTCTGTAATTCAACCAACTCACAAATATAAATGGTATTGACACTGCCAGCTTCGCTCAGACGAGTCGGTCAATGATTACGCTGCTCATGAATGCTTTTTCATCTATTTGTACCTTTCCGCCACAGCAGTCAGCGAAGCGTTTGAATAGTTTTCCCAATTGGCAAAATTGAGCTACTGAGCAGGTGGTGAACGCGTGGACTTTCCAGAGCTTCAATTAAAATATTAAAAAAATGGCCGCTCGCGAAAACTTCTTTCCCTCCACTTACTTATAAATTCTAGTCATTTCGATCAACCAATTTGCTCAGACCTTACTGCATTTAACATATTTCATTTCATGATCCCTCGATGAGGAGTCCCAAGGCTCGGGCTGTTGGATTTGAAGGGAGATTTGGTTGGAAGTGATTTATTTGAGTGAAGTGACCGGCAGAAATACGGCCCGTATGAGCGATGGTCTGTGAAATGTCGACTTGGGCGTAAATGGCGTGAAACTGCCTGACGCACACGAGGTTTGGATGCGTGTGGCTCGAAAGCGATTTATTTTATTACTCAGCCACCAGTGAGTACATGATAAATTTGATGTGAAACGGACTGGATTCAGGTGCAGTGATCAATGATGGACAATTTTATATCATAAAAAGGGCAGTCGGTGACTTGAATTCTGCTCCTTAGCTCTCGCAGTCCCTTCAGTTTCATTTTTGCACTTTCATCACTTACGAATAAAAGTTTTCTTATTTATTATTTGTTGTTTCGAAACACTGAGCGTGTTAGGAATAAATGCTATTGGATTTTTAAGTTTATTGGTATCATACTCACTTAGTTTTTATTTTGCCTTTGCGAATTAGGGAACAAAAAGAAACTGCAATTGGAAAAGAAAAGTATACACTCGAAGCCAGTTTGAGGTTGTGAATGCATTCCTCACAAATACGTATGAGGCAAAATGAAAGTTAAAAATTTGGATTTACTTAGATTGTACAAATGCTCAAATGTAGGTCATCCAAAGCTCGTTTGACAAAGTTTTTCACATTTACTTATTTTAAGTTCATATGTATAGTAAAAATGTATTTCTTCTTTTATGTCTTTGAAGCGTCATGTGAGCTCTATCATTTTTGTCAATGAGTTCAACCCAGTATATTAACGTCTATTGATTCGAAGTTGGAATTATTATAATGTTCAAAATGATAAAAACCGATTTCAGGGGTATTTTCGAACAGTTGTATTTGATGTAATGTACTGCCAGTACTGCGCCGTACTGATACTGTTATCAGAGCGGACGGGTGCTCTCCTCACCAGTAGGGGTAGCCAACCAGCAAAACTTATTACAAGAATACAAGTTCTTTCGTCCGTTTCTTGCAGCCCTCAAGTGCTAGAGCTTGGATAGAGAGACGAACAAATATTCACACAAATAAAAACCACAATCTGAGTACATCTCTTTCATCCTAGAGTAGCACTTAATTGTACTTACTTACTTACCAGTTAATAATTATGTGGCAAACATCTACGAGGTCATTATTCCTCCGCATTACGACCACACGATTTATGTCCCACTAGCAGTTTAAGCTCGTCATGCTTCAACAAATCCCGAAGCGACACGTTTCGCAATGCCGGATCCTGGTCTCGTTCTCATCCTTTCCCTGCAAAGTTTTCGCACGGAATTTCCCATCAGATGCGATGGCGAGGTCATTTTTCCCCTGGTCCGCGAAAGCCTGCTATTTTGTCTAGAGCTAAGCATATTAATCAACGTCACTGGCTATTTGCAGTGGACTAAAGACTTTTTGATTACTGCGTGCATTTGCATAACACCGCCTTCCCAAAGCCCACCCAACTTCTCGAGCGTGTAACTTCAACCTAAATTTACATAAAACTTTCTCACTAGTTCTCGGACCGCAGATGATGAAATGCATGCTACTTTTTACTGACTTGAGAGCTTTTATCGAAACAAATATTAGCTAACATAGGAACTAAAGCTGCTAAAAACTCTTCTTGCCAAGATTTAATTCAAGTCACATTTCCAGCTCCTCAAAGCACTCCCTGTAGTCAGCCCTCGCTTGTTTACGCTAGCGGAGGTTACATTTTCATCGATCATTTTTTATTTAACAGGCTTCTCTTCTCCAAAGTTAAGTCACCAAACTTAAATCCTAAGCTTACGGAAGGGACTCATATTCGAGCTTGAAAAAAATGAGTTGCCGAATGCCTGTCGGATTCTAAAACGTTGCTTAAAATAGTTCGCATATCTTCCGAAAATATACTATTGGGATTTTCATTTATTTCTTACCAAGTTTTGCACGTTCAAGATGTTATCAATGACTACTTATGCTACAAGTTTTTCTCTCAGTAAGCGTTTCATCACGTGTGTATATAGTTCCTGTTATTGTACATTGTATATCGACAACTAAAAATACACACGTTGTTGTGCCTTTCTAAAACGGTAAGCTCCACGACCTTTAACGAGCACAAGTTGTCGAAGAAAACGAGTGCGTGATAAATGTTTTCTCCTCATGATATTTCCCCTCATGATATTTCAGTAATTTAGCAGCTTCCAATAGCCTACCCAGTACATTCAACATTTTTCTTATGTAGAACAAAACATAGTGTGTCAACTTAGTCATGATTATGAAAAAATTTAAACTTTCGCCTCGTGCTCAAGAAAAGAAGACGTACGCATAATGGAAAAATTTCTCATATGAATCTATTGGATTCGCTTTGTTATTGTCATTTTTGCGTCGCAGTTCCAGTTCCCGTTGCACTTCGAAGCACACATCCCCACGTGGACGACGCTTGTCCGCATTATAGAATAAACTTGAATTAAAGTAACACATGAAGGCACACAAACAATCATTGAACTTGAGGTAGAAATTTGCACCGTCGAGTCCTGACAGTACATTTCAGTGCGCCTCACTGGAGGTAGCTTATTGTCGAACGTATTGAGCACAGACAAACATCTTCTATCTATCGCGCTACGAGACTTGAAGAGCTTCTTCAATTCAATTGATAATGCAATGAATTGTACCAAGAAGCAGCCATCGCATTCAGAAGACAATGGGCTGTATTGTGCGACTACATTAATCCTCTTCTAAAGAGGTATTTACCGCGCCATTTAGCTCCCGAATCGAAGGGACTGTTCAAGATGTTTGGGCGTCGAACAAGGGTTAGAAACTGGGTAAAATATTTACTGGTGCGGATGATTTACCATCTAACTGCTTTGATATATTCTCACAATATTGATAAACTTCACAAAATTTTTCTCGGATGTGTTCGTGGCCTCAAAATGGCGAGTTTTTTTGCTTTATTCTCAGTAGTGGAGCTGTTAAACGTTTTAATAAGAAAATTTGCCTTTTGCCCGCGTTCGCTCGATAAAGCACGAAATGAGAATCCCACTCTAAGGCTATATTTAGGTCCGAGTTCCCTGCCACTCTTGTCTCAGCCTCCTTAGTTGTCGCGTTCGCGAGCCATTCAAAAATTCCACAGCGACGGCCACGCAAAACTCTAAAAATTAATTGAAGACCACTGCCCTAGCGAGTTACCTCACTGAAGTAAACTATACCTATCACTAAACAGTAGGGCTTGTTACATAGCAATGCGCATATCTAAATATAAATAGCTTGTAACTATGTATGTATATATGTGTGTCACGTCCTTCATCAATAAATACAAAGATCATTGCGGTATCTATGCTACAGCTTGATCATAACCTTCCACTCTTTAAGAATCTAACCGTGAAATATTCACGGGTTCTGCCCGCTAGTTAAGAGAATTAGTGTTGGTCAGATGATGACCAAACCAACGATATGAAATGTTTACACATCTTTTGAGTGGTCTTCAATTAACTTAAGTTTCAGTATCATGCACGCCGTGCGAATCGAATATGAAGCCGCATTGATGATGCTTCTCAACCCTGTGAGTGTTAAGGTTGGAGGGAGCGTGGCAGGTCCCCGCTAACAGATGTGATGAATTGGTATCTGAGTGACGAACGGGCTCCAGGGGATAAATCAAATCAGTCCTCCTTGAAATTCGAGCGTCAAATTTTCCATTGCAGGGATCACAGTTCATTGCAGGGATCATTGTGCTCATATTACCCCTCTATACAATAATAGCATCTATTTAATAATAACTGTTTGCTTAGTCCGTCCGTCGGTCCTAAACTAATAGCGAGACTGTCTGCTAAGGCAGTCCGTATCAGTGATACTGAAAATAACATTGTGTCATGTCATAGCTACCCTAAATAAAAGGGTTCTTAAGAAATTAGCATAATTTATCTCACCATTTATGGCGGGGCTGGTCCACTAGTTCATTATACCCTTCAATGGGGTGGTTACAGTTCATGTCCTATCGCAAAAATGAGTACAAATAAAAAATGAGAATTTGAAAAATTGTTTTCCGATTGAGGTTGGCGGAATTAAATGAATAAATGGATTCAACCATGGTACTGCATTTAAGTAGAATCAATCAACTCCCAAAATCGAATTCAGAATATGTTGAAATTGGCTTGCAGAAGCAGGGTTGGGTTGAATTGAATATGGCGACAGGATCGAGCCGCGCGGTCCATTGTCGGGTGGCTGTCTCAGTTGCCCGCCGTCAGGCAGCAGAATTAACATTTCATGATTACGTCGCATCGTCTCGCACCGTCGATACATCGTCTCGCACCGTCGATACATCGTCTTTCTGGCGCAGGCGAGAGCAGAGGAGGCTACATTCTAGCAAACAATGGAGACGAGTCACCAGGGCCTGCGTTCGGGGGCGTAGGCTGGATACCGCCTGCCTGTTAACTGTTGGCAGGCGAATCTACGTTGTGCAGGTCTCCTGAAAATTATTTCTGAAATTCTCACTTATGGTAGAACAAATTTCAAAAGTGTGGCGCTAGCAACACTATTACTGGCAAGTAGTAAACTTTAATGAGTAAATAATCAATTTTCAACTCATTCATCTTTCCTCCTTCGAGTTACAGAATTAACATACGTGCGATTTGCGTTCGCGTGAACGAAACCTAAAATTTGACACAAAGAACATAATGTTATTCGTTTGGTCGTCTTTATCATGAAAATGATCAAATTATCTCCAAAAACTTAAAGTACATCTTGAGTCGTACGCTGTTCGGAATAATTTCAACGGGCATTTCAGAAAGAGCAAAATACAAGCGATAAAAGTTTATTAATTCCCCCTATCGGTCCTGTGCCTCAAAGAAAGAAACTCAATGAAGAACCACCCATGAACAACATTTTCTGAGCGTGCTAACACCGGGTCGNCCCTAACACCGGGTCGCCCTAACACCGGGTCGCCATAACACCGAGTCGCCATAACACCGGGTCGCCATAACACCGAGTCGCCATAACACTTGCAGTCGACAACTCAACTCCGACCTGCAAAGGGCCACGAGGCAATTTGATAGCGTAGTACGATACAGAGTGGCGTATATTCCTTTGATAACTGAAGAAGAATGGCCCTCCTTTCTCCCAAACTTCAATTCTTTTCATTCTTGTTTGCAGTCAATTTTTGCCCTGAAATTCCAATAAAGTCATAGCAGTATTGCAGTTACAGGAGCCAAAGAGAGCAGAGTAGCGGTCGAACTACTGCTTGGAACTCGGTGTTGCCACCTTCGTCTCCCTGAAAGCGACCGAAAGATTCTGAGAGCCGGAGCAGAGCAAATTGGACAGAATATTGACTTCGAGTAAAATAATTGTTTATTCAAGTTTAAGAGAGGATGGAAGAATTTCTCATAAAGAAAGTTATTATTACCAGTATTCGACTACGGCCTTTTCAGTTGGATGAAAATGAAACAATTTACTCCTTCATGTATACTTGAAAATCTAAAAAACTCATTTACTTTATCCATTGTCAGGCTGTCAAGCCCTCACTCGGCCGCAGCGTTTCTCTTTGCTTTATTCTCTGCTTCAACTCAAGTTTGAGTTGATGAAGTACTTCAAGCGCATCCATTGTTCTCATCACAATAACTGCTTCTCCAAGCCGACGATCGCAGCTGAGATCTTGGTTTTGACATCATGCTATTTCAATTCAAAGACATAAACTCTGTTGAAATTCTTTCCGGAATTCCATACAACACATTTTAATCCGAGAAATATTAGATCTCTGGGTACGATTTGTTTATACCGCACGCATTTCTGGATGAAGTGAACGAGATACGTGACGATAAAATAAATTTTACATTGTATTCCCGAAAATTTTGCCTCCTTCCCNGAGAGCTCTAGCTCTGTGAGCACTGTCATGGTTAATTCACGCTGTTCCTTCTGATTGGGTGCGAGGGCGAACACCCTCTCCCAATCATCGTCTGTATACACAAATCTAACTTTTTCTCGACCCTTCTCCCGCTCGCCGCTCAAACAAGTTTATGCCGGTCACTGGAGTGCAGCCGGGGCGGGCGCCTCTGAAGAGCATTTTTGGTAAAAACAAAACGAGGCTGCGTGCCCCCACCCATACGGAGTTTGAGAGATGACATGTTTTATTCAGAGCTGCACTTTGCCTTCTTTTAGCCGTCACGTAAGGCCAGTAACTTGTGCAACGTCCATTTGGTCGGTGCTCCAGCCCAGGACCCCTCGTGCAGGACTCTTTGAACGCACGCAGGCCGCGCGTCGGCAGTTCCCGTTCCCCTTTTTTTCGTGCATTGCCGATCCCGTGCAGCGATACTGAGTACAGATTCTGCATCGTTGAAAAAAGATCCTTTTTAGGATGACTTTTCCGTACTAAATTTTTTATCACTGGTTATTTGTCCATTTTCGGCATTTTCAGTGTTGTAGAAGAGTGTCTACCGGGCGCATGCTACCTTCGGGTGCCGTTGGGCACCCCTCAACCGCCCCAGAAGTGCAGGGCAGAACGCATGGCACATCAAAAACAAATGAAGTACTGCTAAAAGAAATTCAGCACTCGATACCATGAGACCAATGTCCAGCTTTGATTCTAGAAGTTGTTATTTATAAAAACAGTAGTGGCTCAAACTATTGATGTATGGTCCGAGATGTTCCCAAGATTTTGGTATTATAGTTTGCAGCATTGCAACGTGAGGGACAGGAATCTACGCAGGCAAACTAAGTGAAATGATGCCTATATTTCCCAAACTTCAGTAGCGCATTTCGAAAACATCAGCCATTAAGAAAGCACTTTAAGAGCTTTTTACATAATTACTATCTATGATATGGCATATATTGAAGTGGCGGCTTAAAATTTTTTTCTGCATCCAAATCTGAATTATGATTTCAGTACAGCACGTTTGACTCTTCATATTGTGGTTATATTCAAAAACCATAATGACTGACTTCTTTCTATTCTAAAATGGAATAAGTTATTTACATCGTAACAATTTGGAGTTACTTCATCATGGTATATTGTAATCGGATACGATCGAACCAAAAATATAAGCCAAATTATTAATTTATTTACTCGCAATTTATACTCGACGTATAAGAAATACGAAGTGCATTGACTTATCAATACATACTGCTATTCTTTCTGAGCTTCTTATCTGTTGTTTCATCGAATTTGCTACTTTTGCAAATTTCTAATAATATATTTACTTCCCTATCAAAAATTAGCGCAGTTGTGCGGTAAGCTTCGGGCAGCTCTTGCTTTGCAGCGATGGTAACTTCTGACGCATTCTGGCAGTCACGCGCAGATTGTCTCTGTAGGCGAGATTTAGCAAGTGGCTGCTCGCAGATCTCGGCAGTATTGTCCTACAGCGGACATAACGACCGTGCCACTGCGCTGCTGCCTAGTGAACTCACCAAAATTAACGGCACCGATATTCAAATAAGGTTCTTATGATAGATCACATATTAGTGACGCATTCTAGAAAATATGTGATGTGATTCTCCAACACCAATTACGTATTTTTCAGGGTGGACCTGCGTGACCGGAAGCGGAGTCAAGCAAAGCACCTGCCCCTCCTCGCCCTCCGCAACCGAGCCACTTTCGACCTTCACCGCGGCCGCTCCGGGCTCAAGTTCCGCACCGTGTGGAGCACAGACGACGGCCTCTACCGCTGCAGGGTCGACTTCAAGGTGTCGCCCACTCGTAACTCCTGGATACACCTCTCCGTTATTGGTGAGGGAATGTTTGTGATAAATTAGTGCAATTTATTGTTTCTCATCCGCTATGACTTTAACTCTGTAATATGCATGTACCTGTTGAAACGTTTCAAACAAAACTTTCTTTCGTCGTCGGCTGTGCAGATCACACAACTGAAGTCATTATAATAGATAAATGATTCCTGCGTATGCGCTCTACTTCGAATTTAAGAATAAATTTTTTTTAAGAATAAAATCGGATGTTTGCCCACGACGACTGCCCCATGCACGTCTCGCAGCTCAGTAGTCCATATAGTCTACTGCAGAAGCCACGCATTTTCAAGGCTCCAGTTCAACTATTTGGAATAAAAAAGGACCAAAGCTTGGAGCTTAAACATGTGTATCAGCTTAGATGGAAGGCACTTCGGCTACACTTCTGCTGCCTTCCTCTTATACTTCGGCTACACTTCTGCTACTCTTTTATTTGCTACACTCCTTTTAACGTTTTATTTGCTAAGCTTCTCCTACACTTCTGCTACTCTACTGTTTGAAAAGTTTAGTCTGTACCAGCCGAAACTCAACAATAATTCTTATGAATTGAAATATCTTTGAATTTGAAGGTGTAGGAGTACCCTGTTATTTTTATTGCTCAGCGTGAACAGATTCTTCGAACCATTCACGCACAGTTTGATTTTTTGTCCTCTGCGGGATTGCGGCAAAGTTTCGAGCTCAGAGTTGAATAAAAAGAGTTCACGAACCATGGAAATGAATCACCCAAAAATGATCATTTCACGTGAACTGAGCATGAGTTCACCTTTAAGAACAACAAAGTTCACCTTGATTGTTTTGCTCAGTGTTTCCTCAGGCTGTCATCGGCCGCCATCGCTCGTAAGCAAGCTTCATCCCCTCATCAGAGCCACGACGGCTCGGCTTTTGTTTTATTTACGCGGACGATTGGTCATTGTTCCGATCAAACGCTCAGAGAACCATTTGACCTCTATTTCTTCAATGATCTGAACATTTGAGTGTGGTTGGACTGTATTGAGTCGCCGTATCAGACGGAGGATAGACCGACCGTACATTACTAATCCTGTTTCCAGAAGTTGCGAGGCTAATGGGACTTTCTCTTGGCAAAAGACACCCTTCGTAAAACTTATGAAGATCTCGAGAAGATTTTTGCGCAATGTGCCGTAAGGAAGTGGGAAGGATAAGAGTTTATCTCCACCCTTCTGGTCCCCGATATCGCGTTGGCCCACAGTCGCGAAGAAAAAGTGTTTGACGATTTCTTCTTTCGCATCGCCGAACTTTTCGTTATCGAACTCATTCCTGCGGTGACCGCAGATCACAGCCATTAGGTGACTAGGAAACTGTTGAAGAAAAACAGCACTGAAGGTGGGAAATTTATAGACATTATTCACTCCAGAGATAAAAACCATCAGCAATTATTTGAGCCTTTTGATGTTATACGGAATTCAATATTGTGACAATCGTCATGTATACAATTGTTTCAGTATTTCTCGGAGGATTCTAAAACACTGCTTCCTTACAGGTAAATACAACTTACTGCCATGTTTCAATATACCTTATTGTTCTTTACTATGTCTCTGACTGTACTTTCGACTTACAATACTGTACAGGCAAGTTGTTCATGCATCATCATCGATATCAATATGAAATTTAAAAAAAACATGAGGCGAAAGTTCCCGAAATTTCTACACGCAGCATGAAGCCCTCATAGACAATTTTAGACTCGTGTAGATTGATTTACCTCGCGCTGAGCTCCCTGCAATTTAGAGCAGATCACCTTGAGTAATTCAGCAGGCCCCCAGTTCGGGCCTTCTTTATATCCACTAGATAGATTTGCTTCACGACTCACACATTCTGTCTGCGAGAGATCCCCGTCACTCTCTTTATGCGCCCGGAATCCAGGATCTCAAGCCTTCTTTTTTGCATGCATGAAAGTAGGTCGTTTTTCCGGAGGCCCAAAAGTCCTCAATTCCGTCAAATGAGAGCGCGATGACGATTACAGGGCTGCAGCTCGGCTCTGAGCGCTCACTGACGTGTCTTTGATCCTCTGAGCGCACGACTGCGGTGCTCAAACTCTACGCTATTGTTTGCAGCGATAAAGTGGACAGATTGAGTTACCTTCTCCTCACGTACCCACTCAAGAAGTTGCTGAAAAGAAAATAGGGAGACTATTCTATAAATGAATCTTAGGAAGATGTTATGATGTCATTCTAGAAGAAATCATGCACAAATGTTCTCATAATTATTCTTAATTCAGTTTTAACGTAGTATTAAATTAACAATCCCGTCAAATTCTGCAGTCACGGAGAACAAGATTCTCAAATATTAAATGTCAAAAAGCCATTGCGGATATTTCGTAGGCCTGAGCAGAAGGCATTGAGAGCGCTACCACGTTTGAGCTAAATGGTCGACTAGCCGTGCTATATTTTTTACGAAATGAATACCAAGTTCATATTACTAGGGAAGAAAGTATGGCACATACTACCAGGGAAGAAAGTATGGCACATACTACCAGGGAAGATAGTGTGGCACATACTACCAGGGAAGATAGTGTGGCACATACTACCAGGGAAGAATGATTTCCCAATTCAGGAACTCTGTATTTCATGAAGATCAATTTCGTTGTTGCTTCTCTGTTAATTAAGGCCGCCTCTGGAAGAACCCTGCCATATCTCTTCAAACGCTCAGTTTACGGCTAATCAATTAAGTATCGAGAATTATGCTATGTTATGGCATCCTCAAGTGAATAATACCAAAAACCAATCCAGTTTATCATTTAATTAGATTGAAAAACTATTTCACTTCTTCAATACCGGATGAGAGGTTAAAATTTTTGTGATACAACCGGCGAAAATATTTTACGAGCCGTTTTTAGTCAGAATCAAATACGTCGGTATCCAATCACTAAAACAAGGGCCTCGTTGTAGCAAATGCAGGAAATACTAGGAGTTCGATGCCACTTCAGAACTCGTGTGTCGCTGCCTACGCCAACTCGGCTCCGCTCCTTGCTCCTCACGAAAAAGATGTCCAGGAATCATTCCCTGGAAGGTAATTGTGGAAATATTTCCCGCTTAAGTGCCTAATTAGACCCTTCCAATTACCATGATATTCTAATTAAGGATTTAATTAGTACTGATGTTTACCAGAGTTACGCGTAGTCACCACGTAAGATATCTTAAGGGGCCCATTTCAGGAACATTGCCGACCCATTTACTGGAAGCAAACTCTGACCCGGATGGTAAACGACGATTTTTTATTGGCTGTTCGCTTCACTGAGCCAACAGGAGCAACCATTCATTATCTTGAATAATAATGTCAATGTTGACTGGCAGCCAATTTTGGAGATAAAATTGCGCGGATATGACTTTAAGGTTGCCCAAGTTTGCTAGTTTTCCAAATGTGGACTCAACGTTCATGCTTTACGAAACGTGAGTTCAATTTTCGCAATTTGCTTTGTGGCAAAGAAAAATTCCTCAAAAAAAGTCTAAGGCCGTCTATGAACCTGAATACGTACGGACGTGTGTGGTGGCATATGTGATTGAAAAACTTGGGAAAAAATATCAGTTTATCTATCACAAAATAAGTAAACACACTAGCATATTTAGACGGCTAAGGACTTTTTGTACAACCAGATGTAAATTTTGATTGCGGTATGGGAAATTTCACAAATATTTTTTTCCTACGATATGCTGTTTACCTCTCGATGAATTTGATAATGCAATGCTGCTCCCGCTGCACTGTTTAAGTTCTCAAGCTCAAGCCCTTGTGAAAGATCTGAATGACAGAAGTTGCCAAAATTTCGAGATGTAGAAGCTCGTGTGACAATTTTTTTGCAGTCTCTTCTGATTACGCTGTAAATTTAACTTATTTTGTGCAAATAGCCCGTGTTCCACCTTCGAATTGCCTTGAAGATGATGCTTTGTCCTCATGATAGCGATTTCATTTAATAAAAGCTGTTTTTCTACACCCCTGATGTCTCAAAAAATATCCTTACTGCTCTTACTGGCCGGTTACAAGATCAAAATTGGATCTGAAGGTCGTCTAGATGCAAGTAATGACTTGGTCTTAATTAAAAAGTCCTTCCTCAGAAAGTAAGCTGAGCATCCAAGACTTTTACAACATACCTGTATTGTTATATATTTCGCATGTGAATGAATTCCTCAACCACGCTCATGAAAATAATTAAATTCTGTGACGACATCTTCATGACAAAGCCTGTGTTATTGGAATACCGTATTTTATCACGGTGATCAACAGCGTTACATTGAACACTAAATACGTCCACCTCAACTATCCCTGCAATCTGCCATCAATCACTGAGCACAAAATACGTTTTAGCGCAATCATCCTTCTTAACTGCCGACCCCAACAGTTCGCGTTACATTGCCCTGCATTTTATCGGTCAATGGTTATGATTAGTTCACTCCGATATTAAAATGGCCTTCTCTCGCTCATACCATGGATTCGAAATACGGCTGAGCTGCTGAGATTTAGCTCGTCGAAACGAATTTGGGATGATGTGTCGGAGTCGATAATCAGCGTTAGGCTTTGAAGTCATTTTTATGCGGACAAAAATTAAAGTAAGAGCTCGAAGTTCGGGAACAAAAATGACTGCTATTTTCATGAGTGGAAACGAACAGTTCTAAATATGAGTTTTCTTTGACTCAGGAATTTTAAAATAGGTCATAAGTACATAAGAGCTCAGGTGGCTGTTTTGAGTGCGATTACAGAAGTCGGTCTCTCAATGGCTAGAGAGGATGCGGCAGGGTATTAATCAGTGAACTTCAATGGAAAATCAAAAAAAGATGGAAGTATCTGGTGATGATGTTTGCAGCTTACGCTTCATGTATCAAATAGCTAAATTGCCACGTGCGTTAGAGAAAACTTCGTCCAATCAATGGGCTATGAATTCATGGAATTTTTATGTGATGGAGAGGGATATAAAACTAAAGTCCATCATCAGTGTTACACCATTGATCAAAAATAATTTAAGCAATTTATCACCACAAGTATTGCGTCATTTAAACATATTACAGACAGGAATTTCTCATGTTATTCCAAGAAATCGTTTTACATATAGCTACTTGTGGGGACAAATAAGTTTTGCAACTTCTAGGGAATCCTACAGGATATATGCTCAAAGTACGCATACGTTTAAATATCCTAATCCATTTATCCTTAATGTACACAAGACTGATAAAGTAAAGAATTTATTGAGGAAAGAAGAAATTATTCAAAATTAAGAAGTGAATGATGTCTAGTCAATGGAGACTATGCCTCTCTAATATACCCTGAATTAATTTACTGAGATACAATTAGAGGGGATTTTCAACAGTCCTTTGGGATATAAGACTACATTTGATCAAGTAACGTCTACAGTATTATATTCTGGTAAGAAATAGGATTCAAGATTCGTTTTGAACGCTTGGAGTGTATGTACCTTACGAATGGTAGATGGCAATGAGTTCCAAGTTTTAATACCGTTGTCGTAAAAACTCAATTGTGATCTGATTTTGGAATGGTAAGGAAGTATAAATTTGCTTCAGTTCCTAGTCAACATTCATGATGGCCAGTTTGAGCAGAAACTAATTGCTTCAGATCTTCATTGCCTTCTTTACTCAAAGTTTTATGCATTAAAGTACAGAGGGAATAATTGAGTAAGCTGTAGAGGGTTCAAGCATCTATTTGAGTCATTTATACGAGCATGTGCATCGTGTTCCAAATCCCTCACCGCCCTATTGGTTACTGTTTGTATAACGAAAAGTATGTTTGCTTCATTTTTGTTAGTTTCATGCCACGATTCAATGACATATTGTTGATACGGATGATGAGTACATTATTTTTAACGCTTCCACTGGTATTATGCATTTAACTTGTATGAGAAACCCAATAGATTTCGATATCTTAGGGCCAATATATGCTCTCAAAAAGGTCAAGTTTTTATTGGTGATAATTCCCAGGGATTTTGATGAATTAGTATCTTGATTCTGGTCATTACAGATTTTGATGCACGGGAAACTTCTATTCCATTTGTAGGAATATAGTATGTACTAACTTTTATCAATATAGGTGTATATTTTATTAGACTTCAACCACATTGAAACCTCTTCAAACTCTTCATTTATTATATTTGCTATTGTATCACTTGTGACATAGTTTTTATTGGAATTAGCTGATGAGAGAATGCAATCATGAATGAAAAGTATATATTTGAAAAATAAGGTGGATTCCACAAGATCATCTATGAATATCAAAAACGAAAGAGGCCTCAAAACAGACCCATGTGTAACCTCATGACTTATATCTAAGAATTTTGATTGAGCATCACCAATTATGACATATGGCTCA
This sequence comes from Orchestia grillus, assembly GCA_014899125.1. NCBI lineage: Eukaryota > Metazoa > Arthropoda > Malacostraca > Amphipoda > Talitridae > Orchestia > Orchestia grillus. The sequence continues at coordinate 31,512 of VOMN01055618.1, forward strand.
CGATTTGTCAGGTACGATCTAAACCAATTAAGAGCAAGCCTCTAATACCATATCAATTGAGCTTCGAGAGGAATGTTGTGATCTTCACAGTCAAAAGCTTAAGGGAAATCGAGAAATACAAACTTTCCTTCCTATTCGATATTTTAATAAAGGCATTTTAAGTAATTGAGAATTAGTGATTTTTTGGATTGTAAGCCATACTTTTTGTTATAAAGAAATGTTTTCGTTTCATAGTAGAAGTACAACTTTTTGCAGACAATTTTCTCAAATATTTTAGCGAAGTTTGGAAGGACAAATCTCTATAATTCAATAATATTTATAATTGTTGTAGCCTACATTTGTCACAATGCAAGTGAAGAGGTGGAGAAGTCTCTGAGGTAGTAAATCAGGTATGCACTTCAAAATTTGAACACGGAACGATTTCAATCGACTCGGCCACAATGAGTAGTTCGTAGCGCGTACAGCTGCTGCGCTGCCCAGCCGGTGTTGCTGCTCATTGGCATCGACGCTGACGGCCGCAAAATTTTGTGACCACGATGCCGCACACGAGTATGGCTGTTCAAAGGGACTTTGTAAGTCTTGCCCTCGGGCCAGGCCCCAGCATACACACTTTTCCAGGCTTATCCAACTCTCATGGCTGAGCTTTATTTCGCATCCTTTTGATTGCAGTTATGATTGTCAACTGAAATTTGCGTCCATCGAAGGAAATTTGTATTTATGAGGACCAGAACACAGCTTTGAAGAGTAACAAGGCACTACCGTGCTCCAAAACCTCGGCACTGTCTTGCTCGAAAACCTCGGGACTATCTCGCTCCAAGAACTCGGCACTCTCTCGCTCCAAGAACTCGGCACTATCTCGCTCCAAGAACTCGTCACAACCGTTGCGACGCCACGGCTGAGGCAATAGCACAGCCGTGTCGCTGGGACGTGGATGCACAGTACCTACATACTAACACATACCCATATAATTTTCAAGAGGGTGCACTTGTTTCGAGTTCGGTACATCATTTCAGGAAGCCTCACGAATTTATTTCATTGACATGGTGGGCTTTCCACCATCGTCTTAGAAATGCGCAGAATTTAAACGCTATAGTATTAAAGCAAGAGTATTGCACGATTATTCTGACGGCCGTAAAGTGAGCCAAGTTTCTCTTTAATAAGTAGCCATCATTCACAAACAGCTTTTACACAGCTATACTTTTGCCTGATGTCCCAAATTTTCTTCAGATGCATAAAATAAATCTAAAAGGAGTACTTTAAAAACTATTTCATTATACACTTGGCTCAAGACTTGACTTAACTAGGCCTTCAGAGAACGTTCCCTTGAGCGTTCCATAGTGGGGAAGCCCGATGAAATATAGTCCTAGGCAGCTGATGTGAGTGAGATGAACCTCTTGTGAGCCTAAAGGGAGGCTCTGCAATGTCTATCAAACAAGTTTTCGCCTGAACTTTCATGAGGACTTAAGTTATGTACTTCACGTCCAGTTTAGTGAGAGCGTTTGTTCTCGCCGTAAAAAGGATCAGCATACAAAAGATGCCTACTACGGAAGCTACTGAGCATTACTGTACGAGTATTATAATTTCATAAGACGTGGATTCCTTGAAATATTATCATATCTACCACCGGATAGGGTACTTCTTGAAAAGAAGGTTAATCCATACAAATTTATTTGAATTTTCTTCAAAAGATCAGGGTATCCAACCGATATGGCCCCCTTCGTGGTATTATGAAGTATGACTTGAAGTGATGAAAGTCAATAGTCTAATTGTTTATATATTTACTATTTTTTAGCACCTTTGCAATTCAGGAAAAAGTTTACTTTATGCACAATATTTGCACTTGGAGATAGCACCAGCTCACCTAAAGGTCTTTATTTCAACACTAGGGGCACAACAATTATCTGGAAATTATTAAACGCCTTAGAAGCCTTGTAGCTTATTCGGGCGTACACGAGGTATATATCCTGATTCTGGTTCTTCATCATTTCTCATTTGATTGTAAAACTGTATCTGATGTAAATTACTTGTGGTCAACAAATGTTTTAATGTTTCAAACAAGACAAATTGGTTGATGAAGCATCGGTTTCCTCTGACGGGTGATTGTAGAATGATTAATTTATTTTCACATACAGAAGTTTGTTGAGGCATTTATGGAGCGCTGTGTGTGTGTTGAACCCTTGCACAGGAGGCCGCGTAGGAGCAGCACTGACAGCCTCGTGCAGCACCTCCAGGCAGGTAGTACATAATGACGCCTCACAACATGACACTCATGTAGTACATAATTACGTCACACAACACTCAGGTAGTACACAATTACACCACACAACACAACACTCAGGTAGTACACAATTACACCACACAACACTCAAGAAGTACACAATTACACCACACAACACAACACTCAAGAAGTACACAATTACGCCACACAACACAACACAACACTCAGGTTGTACACAATTACACCACACAATACAACACTCAGGTAGTACACAATTACATCCCCCCACTCCAGCGAAGTTAGGGCTCTGCCATCTGTGGCAGCCTGTGTACTGGTGGCAGCTCCCTTCATGTGCGAGTTAAGAATAAAGGTGTACTCTCAGTTGCAACATATCAACGAAGCTATCGTTCAAACCAAGAGCCGTATATGAGAATTGAGAATCAACTTGGCGAAATAATATCAAAAATATCCCTATCATTGTAAGGTATTGTATGGACTAGCTTGTGCTTTTTCTTTGTTATTCACGATGGATTTTATTATTAAGCACTAGGCCACACCGAGCGTTCTGAACGGTTTCTTCAAGACTATGAGTACAAGTTCAAGCACTGACACGTGAGGATCTGTGTCTGAACTTTGATTCGCCATCTCTCTGTCTCAGGGAAATACTGATGAATTTGCAAATGCATGTTAGCCATGAAATGTGCAGACACTACAGACGTGCCCCCCTCACCATCTCAAAACAACACTCCAGCTATTATTCTCTGACATCCTCGAAGGACTCAAACCACATCGGCTACATTCACACGAGGCAGGATACACTCGCCTTAAAATGCGCTGTGGATGACGCAAAGCTCTGTAGAAGCACCCACTAATGAGGCGTATTTCCCACAAAGAGAAAACATTTGAATGTCGTTCGATAATTGAAACACAATACCTTTTTAATTGGGAGTAAATAACTCCTCCGTACCTTTGCTCAAATGTTTTCAATTTTTAATTTGAAATTCCTGTTAAATTATTTGTTTGGGACTGTTTTTTTAGTTGTATTTATAACGACTTGTTTATTGACATTGCACAAGTTCAGTTGCAACGTTTGTTGATTGATATATTTTTGTTCGCCGCGAGAATTTTTTGAGTTCAGGTTTAGAAGAGATTATTGACGTACAAAAATAATATTCGATAATTCCGATCACGGCTTGTGAGCGAGACGTAAAGAGAGAGAAAAAACAAGCCTCACTCCACCGTCGGAGAGCTCCAAATTTAGAATTCAGTTACCTTCTCAGAATTCAAATTCCTGATCCAGGAAACAATTTCCGATAGCTCTTACTAGCTTCCACTCTCTGGAAAATCACATCGAATAACTACCGTAAGAAAAGTTTGGATTGGACGAAATGCTGGCGAGCTGCAGTAGTGAGCGGCGATTCTATTTACATGGAATTTTGATGTTGAAGACGGTGAAGAGAGCAGTACCCGTTCTACTGACGATGGTACGTGTAAAATGGAAATCTCTCTCGAGCTGCTGGAATACGTGATATTACCAGACCAATATCTTTATTGTTCAATAGAACTTCAAAACCACATTGGTTCTATCTCTCTTCCAATTACAAATGCAATCCTATTTGAAATGGCCCTAAGAAAACTATTTCCGATTTGGTGGAGCAGGGCAACCCTCTCGACAGTTTTAGTCGTTCCACTAACAATATTGCTATGAAGGCCTCAACTGTGAATCCCTCAGGAGACGTCTCACGAACTGAAACGGTTGCTCACCTTAAAAGGAATTCATTCGACCACTTTCATAAGAGGCTGTATATTACTCACCTTGGTCTTTCGTGAACTGAAAATGTATTTCTCAATTATTTCTCGTCAGATTTCAAACAAATTCTACTTGACAGTTTTTTCAATGAAATTTTGCTATGCTGGAATCACAAAGCTTTTGCGTAAACCATTGTCCTTTTAACACGCATTTCTTCGATTTCTTGAAGGACTACTGAGGTTGAGCAAAGAAAATGCATGAAGGCTCTAACTTTTGGTAACCTTTTTAGAAACAATATGTATCCCTAGGCCAGCATATTAACTTTTATAATAAAATTGCTTGATCCCTCTACCAACTCCATCCGTGAAACTTTAGTGAATTGTTTTCCTTTATACCAGTCAAGATGAGTTTATAGGTAACTACCCATATCAATTTTTCCGTATAACCTTTTTCTGGAGTGGCTATATTCATGAGAGATGTGCACTGTCTTTGTTTTTTGTCTTCTTGTACACTGGAAGGCCAGTTTGTGTCACTAGATTATCTACAAAAAAGCGCTTGCTTTCTTGAAATTTTTAAAAGAAATTGATATATGGATTTAATTAATGAAATTTCGTGTACGAAACAATTGGCAGTGTGGCTTCTATTTCACAGATGTTTAGCCAAAAATAATGCATGGATGTTCTCTTATTTGCTGTATGTTTGACACGGGAATCGAAGCTCGACTGACATCAAATTACTTCCTCACTGCATGCATTTTCTGCTGTCGTCACACTTTTCTGCAGCTGAAAAATAGTTGACTATGATGTGTGTCACCATTGAGTTATTCACGATCCTCCGGTCATCCTGATGTCTATTATGGAAAGTAAACTGATGTTTTATTGGCTGTCTGTCGTTTACGGCCGCAAGTTTGGTCGTTTACTACCAATTTGAAGTCGATGCCAGCATCAAAGTCTTCCTAATTCAATATTTCTGGGATGCCGAAGTCCACGAGTATTTAACTAAAATATACTTTTTCTTAGAGAATCTTCAAATCGGCTTCGGCCGAAGCAGACGTTTAGCTTTTGTAATTTGACAAGGCTTCAGCGCGACATAAAATGCTCCATTTGCCTCAATTGCACGCTATCAAACTTTGACAAAATAATCTGCAATAAAAAACTTGTTCTGCCAACTTCGCAAGGAATCTAATGTCTACTGCCTGGGAAAGAAAACGGCAGAGATAGACTTTCTGAAGAGCTTACATGCCTAGAATAATTTTAGTTGGGTTAGTGCGCTGGATAAAAGAGCTTGCATTTCTTCTTTGCCTCTTTCAAAGAATAATCTTCTCAAGAAGAAGTACATTTTTTCGGACGGAGCTCCTCAAGAGCGTCGTAGACGCCCCGCAGTGCGCTAGCAGGCTGACGCAAGTCAAAATTCGTCTATTGCTCTCAGTTGGAGCCATTATTTTCTATTGCTCGCAGTTGGAGCCCTTATTTTCTATTGCTCGCAGTTGGAGCCATTATTTTCTGTTGCTCGCAGTTGAAGCCATTATTTTCTATTGCTCGCAGTTGGAGCCATTATTTTCTATTGCTCGTAGTTGGAGCCATTATTTTCTATTACTCGTAGTTCGAGCCATCGTTTTCGGATTCGAGTCTTAAGAATAAATTTGCATACTTTCTGTATAGTTATTCCTATTAGTATTCTATGCTCTTGAAGGAAAAGTGTTTGAACTTGTTGAATAATATAACAATTCGAAAAATAAACCTCGCATGATAGCATGATATCTAACGCAGAATATTGATATTTTTATGAAATTTTTGTATTTCGTAACTCTTGATCGGCTAAAATAAGTACAGTGCGTCAAAGATTACTGTTATTGTTTTGAGCATTAGCGTTTTTGTCTGACATTATTGTTTATCCTCTTCCAAGGGCCATGTGACAAATATTCAATTCAGGTTCCTCGCAATCATAAGCAGTAATAGTAGTAGTAGTAGTAGTAGTAGTAGTAGTAGTAGCAGTAGTAGTAGTGACGATGACAGCGCTTTAGTAACTCAGAGTAACTTTCACCGAAAGAGAAGAGACCATCTAGATTGGGCTTTAGAAAGCGGGGAATCTATGTACGAAAAGTGTGTTCCCACACATGATCCCCGGCGCAAAGAAACAGCAAGTTAAGAAGGAAGAGGAAGAAAAGATAAAAAAATAGGAAAAAAGGCATGAAAATGAAGAAAACCCAAGTGGGCACGAAAGATAGAAGTCCCGAAGGCCTAGCTAGGTCTAAGAGACAAACTGGTATTACTGAGCAAGCGTTTGAAGTATTACATATTCTATATAATGCTAGCAAATAACGACTGTCTTGTAGCAAAGATAATTAAAAAAATTATATGAACTTGAAGTGTTCATCACTCTCGATCAAAAGGTCGACTGAGAATTTCAACCGCCTCCCTTGTGAGAAACTCAACACAAAATACTCTGCTGACTATCCTCCAGTAAACACTACTCTCCCATCAGCTAGGGCCTTCCTCATTAAATGGGGATAAGCTGTTCGATTTCTTATGAAAATTAATACATTAGAATCCAAAAAAAGGAAAATGTCAAACGAGGCTTTTAATAATACCGATAACCCTAGCCAGTATGTCTAGGAAACAGTTGAATGAGAAAGAAATCTAAATTTAAATCCCGACAAATCTGACAACTTTCACATTACCGATCCCTCTCAAAGTTAGAACTTTTCGCATCCCCTCGAACGACGAAGCACAAGCAAAGAGTAGATAGTATGGAAGGTTGATGAACTTCCAGCAACTGCATAAAACAGAATTTTTGCAATGGCTCCTAATGCAGTTGTTCCTGTGTCAATCACAGCGGCGAATAATATTCTTTACCTCAAATGTTGAAAATAATATCTCTATAATGCTGACTTGAAGCTGGTTTTAAAGTGGCGCAGAACCTCTACAGTAATTATGAGTTGAAGGGCTCAAATACCCAAAACTAATTCGCATCCCATGGAGCAATTTGATCCAACATTCGAGGTCTACCTCATCATTACGTCAGCCGGAGGGAGTGGTCGTGTTCAGAGAGCAGGAGGGGCTGTACACCAGAGAGCAGGAGGGGCNCTGTACACCAGAGAGCACGAAGGGCTGTGCACCAGAGAGCACGAAGGGTTGTACACCAGAGAGCAAGAGGGGCTGTACACCAGAGAGCAGGAGGGGCTGTGCACCAGAAAGCAGGAGGGGCTGTGCACCAGAGACCATGAGGGCTGTGCACCAGAGAGCAGGAGGGCTGTGCACCAGAGAGCACGAAGGGCTGTGCACCAGAGAGCAGGAGGGGCTGAGCACCAAAGAGCACGAAGGGCTGTTCACTCGGCACGCAAATTACCTAAAACTTCAGGCCAGAATGTGAGACAAAAGTCGAAGGAAGTCTTTTTATTGCCTTATGACCTCTGGCGCTGACTTTTGCTTGCATTTCGACTTCAGAAAGCAGGCTTCAGGGGCAGACTTCACAAAACCTGAGTGCGCTCGGACAGAAAAGAACTTTGTATTCCTGCAATATATTGACTGCCGCCTGATAACCTGATAAACGCGATCGCTGGCCGTGCGCGCAAGCTTTCCTGTCCCCTCTGAAAATAAATTCTTGTTTAGAACGGCGCTAATTCACTCATTCGAAATACTTCTCTGTGGCCTAAAAATTGATATATTGTCTCAATTCATTAGGAAATCAGACGATCAGGGTTATCCATGCTGAAGGTAAATTCAATCGACTTCGCCTGAATAATAAATTTTGTTTAGCAAGCGTTGGGGAAATAAGTTCGTCTTCGAGGAGTGACCGAATGTACAATCGCTGGAGCTGAGATCGTTTAATCCGTATTCTATCCAGCAGAATTCACACACTGTATATGGTCATTAAATCGATCCTTGAAAATACATTAATTAACTGAAAATAATTATCGTCATAGGTTCTTATCACCCTTCCTACGTATTCAGTTGAAAATTTTGCTTATATATTTCAATGGTATAAACAAGCATATTAAATTTAGAACAGAAATTAAAGTCCACAACCAACTTTCTTATCTAACCTACTCCTCGCTGGATAGCCACACAGAATGCTGAGCTTCAACATATATAGAAAGCCAACCAACTTCAACAACTGTTAGGTCTCCAAATAAGCTCTCGAACTCGATCTATTTAAATAAATTAAAATTTTCTCACGGAAAACTTGGTTTTTGGATCCATCTATCACAGAGTTTTCTTCGCACCATATATTGTTTGCACTCGCTTGTCCAACAATGCAATGCTGGTCCAAATTTTGATTTTTTCGGGCTAAAGTTTGGAAACTTAGTTGGAGACCTAGAATGAAATTCCAGAGTTATCATCTTACGTCAACAAAAAAGGGCGTGGTCAAATCAATAGGTGAAGGCCGTGAAAATTATTGTTCGCTAAAAATCGAACTAGAAGAGAGCAAAGAAACTGGTATTCCCCAGGAAAATGAATATCCCAGTTGGTTTGTAAGATCAGCTCCAAAATTACACTAAAGATCAGGTCATGAACAGGAATTCAGCCGACCAGCGCTAGAATACGCAGCCACCCCGTACACATGAGGGGCCAACTAACAGACAAACTCCATATTAAAAGGACATGATATTCGAATCACAAGTAAACCTACAAACACTTTGCAAAATTCTTCAATAATAGTAAATAAACAAAGATTAATCTATAAGAGTAATAATGGCATTTATTGAATGGACTGTCGAGACTCTGATATATTTTATAACGGAGTGACACGCGGGTAATTTTTGGAAGTTATGAAAGAGCATGCTGATAGCATCAGGTAAAATACATAAATGTATATGGTTAATAATCATGTCAAATCAACTAACCATTAAATGCCAATCAATTCTTTAAAAATACTAAGTTATGAATTCCACTTCACCCTAAAAGACTTTTAAAGTATTTTATTCACAGAGAAATCCAAATTCGATCAACAGGCATGTTCAATTCTTCAAAGCTTACTGTCATGCCCTGCATAGTATTAAAGATGATTATTATTAGGCAAGGTATGTTCATTGATGAATTTAATGACCATGTATCGTGTGTTAATTTTGGCTGACAGAAAACGGACTGAACATTTTTAGCTGCAGCGAGTGCACATTCTGTCGCCCTGCAGACGAGCTGCTGTATCTTAATAGCCCGAAAGCTTGGGAATGTAATTTACAAGCCAGAAGAAGTCAACTACATTTTTCTTTACATATTTTCTCAAATGCGAGAATTTTGCATTTTGCCACAGAAATTTATGTATACATTGTGGAAATTATCCCTAAGCTCAATTTGCATTTTAAATTACGTGAACAAAGGCGCCTTGTAATTCGATGCACACCATGGTTAGCATTAGACAATCTTTAATAGCAATGCCATGCAACCCTGTCTCTTCTGCCTGTGCCAGCACAGTGTTCCTCTGCCGGCTGTTAGCTCAGTTGCGATGATTGCATCATTCGAAATTTGGAATTCATCTACAACGTGAGGCATACAACGTGATGAATTATATCTTGCTACATTATTTATGCCTACGCTGTTGTCTTATAATGTTTTTGTTTCAGCGCATTCAATTGATTCCTGAGAATCAATTTATATCGAACTCTTTTAAGAATGGTTTTTAGTCGTCTATATTAAGACGTTATTAGTCACCTATTTTGAAAGGTTATTAATCCCCTATTTGAGAAGCCATTAGTCATCTATTTGAAGGGCTATTAGTAGTATTTTTGAAATGTTATAAGCGGTCTATTTTGAAGCATAACGTCTGCGGTCCACGCTTCACGCACGAACTTATGCTGCACATTCGCAGCAAAGAACCTTACAAACACTCAACCAATTCTAGTACAGAAGATTTCATTAATACTTTTACTGCCTTTATACAGGGTCAGTCAAAATGATCAGACACATTTGTAGTAAATAAAAGGCAAAAAAAGTAAAGAAACAAAAAAATGTTCATATTTTCAAAAAGTGCATATAATGCCATATTTTTCATATAATACCACTTTGTTTTGTTTTTATTGAACAACTTAAAGTTGTAATTCGACAAGAAATTACTGCCATTCCACATGAAATGACCCGCTGAGTTATAGACAACTTTCGTGAACGCCTTCGACTGTGTGTGGACAATAATGGAGCCCATTTAACCGATTTAATTTTTAAAACATATTGAAACAAAATAGCATTATATGTACTTTTCAAAAATAAAACCTCTTTTTTGGTTCTTTACCTCATTAGCATTTTATGAAACCTACAAATGTGTCAGATCATTTTGCCTGACCCTGTAGTTGTCTACCACGGAACTTCGATGAAGCTCTCTCTCAAATTGAAAATAGAAATTTTCATATTCTCAGTATTACTGCCCGTCTTACTGCCCGTATTACTGCACGTATCCCTGCTTCCGACCTAAGATTTTCTCTAATTGCTAACACTACACGCACAGTCAAGTCACTCTCACTTTTTCTGTTGCTCCAATCTCTACAGTCCAGTTATGTATTGGCTGTTCTTCGAATATAAATGAGCTTCCATGCATTGCTCTGTCTCAGAGCGCCGATGTACTTAGATAAACTTGACTTTTTTCGCCGAGGCTGTCATTGTGTGGAAAATCTACGGCTGTTCCTCATAACATTCGATAACTTCAGACAGAATCGGATCTGATTATTAAAAGTATAACGCAAGTTCTGACATATTTATCAGACCTAAGGGAAAGATTGGCTTCAGAGACGTTTGGGTAACTTGGCGCCGTTTTCTCGGGAACAAGAGAAGTGATTTCCATGATTTCTGTCGCGCACTTAAGACTGGAAAATATATAGAGATGTTCCCATTACTGGAATTGCTCTCGGCGACGGAATGCGCGGCGTTATGGAGATTGACCTAATTCTTCTAAATTATTATATAAATAAAAACAAATGGCTTCATACCGAGTTATCTCGTAACAGTTTTTCTCTTGAAAGGATTGTGTTGGCTGTGACAGTGTGGTATGCATTCGGATTATCATTATTGTTAGAGCGAAAAGTGTGCAGGCTTTGCGCACCACTCGCTCTCCCAATGCCTTATCTGCGCTTGTGTTCCCTCGTTCTGGGTCAACTTAGTCAGTAAGAGTCCTTCAACATTTTAATGTTTCATCAATGTAGGTTGTATTATTGATGAACGATTACTGAAGGACAGCAAAATCATTTCCAAACAGAACGCTTCAAAAATGTATCAACTGAATTTGTGTTGATTTTTTAGGACTTTTTCTGATAAAGTACGCAGCGCGAAGGATTTAAATCATTTTACGACCATGACAAGAATTATTACCACTCGAAATAATGTGTCAATCGATTGTGCATTTCTAGGTATATTTATTCATGATTCAGCTTCACATTTTCCTTTCTAGCTTGGATTTAGAATGAATATGGCTCACCTGCTTAGATGTGCTCGCTTCGTGATATTTTAAAATGAATCTGCCTCGCATTAAAGAAAACCCGAAGCCTCCACACGCAGAATCGCACGGGATTTTTTAGAAAATTGGGTAAAATGATGCTAATTGAGCCTCTATTTATACTGTAACCAAGGCTACTAGCTCCATTTCATTTGAGCTACTTTTCTGTTAAAATCAGCCAGAAATACGTACGTTGTAATAGACACGTGTTCATTTCTACCACATGGTAGATCAAGCTCTGATACCACGGCTATCAGTATTAGGTCTAGCGCTTCATTGACGTATGAATAAAACTGCGTGGAGATATGAAATACCTTTACGGTATTTAAAATTTAGGAATAGTTTTCCAGTGCAAACTGCTTCAGCAGGACTGAAAAACGCATGACGAACTTACTGAAATTAAACAAAAATTTTGCCCGTGATCTGGGTGTGAGGGCATTAGGACATCTCACAGATAAGGAAATTAACGTCTTTTCGAGTGGTGTGTAGTCAGATACTCAATGTAATTTGAGGCGGTATCGTAAATAGGATTCTAAAAGCAGTACGTATTATGCTCTCTGGTCCCAGGGTGAGATTTGTAGGGTTTTAATTTGGAACGGAAAAATATAGGATGCCTCAAATGTCTCGCCGGAGTTATGTCGTTCATTGAGAGTTCATTAAATATGGTGTACTCGTAGTTTGTTCTGAATCTTTGTTGCAAAGGACTGTGACACATTCATTTGTTTGTAAGTTTAATGACCCTTAAAACAAATAATACTTTAATGATCAATTAATAATAGTGTAATGACACGGTAGATGCAAATTAGTGCCTCTGTGAGATTTTTGTTCATAAGAAGAAGTATATCTTCGTATGAATACATATGAACGCTCAAAAATTAGTTTTTTGAGCGCCTATGTATCTCTCATGACTTTAATCGACAAACTGCGCTGCCAGCTGTGCTCACGAAGGGATCATCACGTGCGATCTTGGCGTGTTGACGGTGGCTGCGGTCAGATGGCACCGGCGCATTCACGCTGTCTGGGGCGCGACAGGGCCCGTGTGCATGCAACAACCACGGCACTCACATATGTCGACAGTGACTGTCAACAGGTCAAATTTGTCCGCTCGCCGGCCGTCTGCGGGCCACAGAAGGCGAGTCAGGGATGCTGAGGGACAATTCCTCATCAAAGAAGAGTTTCTTGCTCCCTCAGCCCCAATTTAGCTCAGAGCATGTCTAGGCTGAGGAAGCGGGAACTTTTCGTATCACAAAACTTCCGTATTAGCAGATCATGAAAGTCTTCCGTCCGTGGAAACATACCAAAATATACTCAATGTTGCCGGACATACAAGAAAACATTCTAATTCATGAAGAAGTGAAGTCCTGCGAAAATTATTTGTATGCTTTGTCTTTTCTTTCTACTATTAAAATGTCCTTATTTAGTCTAGTATGACCAGTTTCTATTATGTACCTATCAAAGATCCTTGCCCCCGTTTTCTCTGAGGCATCAAACGTCTGTTGAATAAATTACAAAATTGTTCTACCTGAGGACTGATTGTATTCGCAACCATCATCCTTGTACAATCGCTTTGATGCATCAGGTCAGATGCTTCAGACATAGATACTTAATAACGTGCTGTATATGGTGTGCATCGAATGCTGTACATGCTGTGCATCGTATGCTGTACATGCTGTGCATCGTATGCTGTGCATCGTATGCTGTGCATGCTGTGCATCGCAAGTTCTATGCAACAGTCAGTTGTCAAATCCCCGATTAGTACGTTATAGTGAGGCGCTGTGAGCGTTTGTTACGAATTAAATACCAGCAGACTGTAACATTATTTTCAATTTTAGCAGCACATACAAGAGCTCTCTTAACCGTGGGACCCTGACATCTGCTCATTACTCAGGTGCAGCACTGAGCTATAACAGACTAATTATTTATAAATTTACCAATCTTTGAATGACACTTTACTAATGCAGTAACATGATCTCGAAAAATACCTGAAGCGACGTCTGTTACGACCTACTCTCAAAAGCAGGTATCGGTGGGGAATTAGTGGTAGCGAACTGCTTTCAGGTTTTATCACAAATTACGTGCTGTGTAATGTACGTCTTACCAGTGGAACGATAAATTATTTACTCCACATGGATTCTTGGCAAAGCAAAACTACGTGAAAGAGCGCAAATCGAACTGGTTTCTCAGTTTATACAGCGCGAAGTCCTACTTGTTATTTCAATTGCCCATTTTCTTACCCCTGAACGCTTCCGTTCACGACCTTACACTCGCCCTCATTTTCACTCTCCAGCGGCGTCATTTTCCGTCCAATTCTCGCAAGTTTTTCTCATGGCCCAACTGCCTCATTTTTTGGGCGCGGATTAGCTTTATTGCGGTTGGCGATGTCACCTGGTCGCCGTCTGTCTACGTTGAGTGGCAAACGACATTAAGTCGAATGGAGAACACTTCTCACCTCAATGAGAGGCGGTCGTTCCGACTCGAGGACACAAATAAAATGTTAAAGGCTGCGCCAGAGAAAAGAAAATGGTCAAGCCAGTACATGGACGGTCACTTGGAGGCCTAGGAAGAAAATTGGTCGAGCCCGACGTCACATTCGCAGCATCGGTTTTATCGAACAGGGCAAACGGGGCAGCACAGCAAGAGGACACAGCAAAAGTAGTCCAATGTTCAATAAAATTAAAGATCATGTACGGTGTTGGTGTTTTATTGAAGGGGAGGGAAGATCACCATCCAAAAAAAAATTTTCTGCTAAAAGATTTTCTAAAGATAAATCCATGCATTTTCATTAAACTAGAGTTGTTTTGATGATAGAACTCGAACAATCAAAATAAAACTCGTCTCGTCACGAGATTATTTCAAGATCAAACTTTGACGTGTTTTTTATACAGGGTGTCTCACAAAAAAACAAACCCTCTCTTTAAAAGTTTACAATATGCTAACATTGCTAAATTCAATGCAGAGGGATTTTCAGGTTAAATGCTTGTGATATTTCTATGCCTGATGGTATCAGGGATACGGGAAACCATCGCTGATAGAATTCGGTGTTTTGTGGGACGCACTGTGGAAGGTAAACTCTTGCCCACGCCCCTTGCTGACGGCTTGCCAGGCGCAGGGGCTCCAGCCCTCCTTCAGGAGGTTGAAGGTCCTCCAGCGGCGCTGGTGGCTCGGCCAACGTCAAGTTGGCCGAAGGTGCTAGGTTTTTTCACATACCCAAGTTCCTTGAGTTTTTCCGATTTTATTCAGTTGTAGAAAAAAAATAGCTAAAATCATCGTCGTGAGAAATTTAGTGATATCGTCGATTCCATACTAGGAAAAATTTGTGATCGTCTAGCAAACATTAACGCACTAGTTAATTCATTGCAACCGAAGTAGTGAAGACAAAAAGAACTGGTTGAGATACAAGGCCAAATTTATATAGAAAAGTGCCGCTTTAGAAGAGGGCGTTTTCTGTACTGCGTGCTACAGAGCTCATTTCTCAAGTTTTCTGTTTTAAATAGTTTTGCTTTTACATGCAATGATTAATGAGCTAAAATGTCTGCCACAATTCACTGTATGTGTAGTTTGCACTAAATCTCACAGGACTGTGTGCAGTGCATGAAAAATGAAAAAATAAAAGTATCGCCTAATCAAACGTATATTTTTCTTCAAATATTCAGCAAACGTCCCTTCAAAGCTATTTTCAAGTTAACTACAACATTAAAATTACATTTAGACCTCTACCGTGCATTTACCTGAAATTAAATCTAGGGTGACCTAGAAAAACTGAGCCAGGTGAATGTGGTTGTAGCTCAAAACTGATTGACGTTTGAAGCGAAAACAAAAACCAAGGGAAAGAAAGTTTTCCTGTACCCCGCTTAGTTTGAAACAGAAGCCTAATACAACAAGCTTGCTGTCGTATATGCAAAGCAGATAGCCTTTTTTTAAAGTTGAGGTTACTTCCACATGAACATTTGGGTCAACGGAATAGATAATTTCAGGGACAACTTGCGCAAGTGAATTCACAGTGCCAGGCTTTGCTTTAAAGACGTTCTGTTTGACGTGTCCCCTGAGAAAATTACCCTGAAGGATGTCAAGGATTATTGCTGGCCATGGGATTCAGATCGATGCCAAATGATGGTTCTTGAAGGTTTATTTCAGCCCAGTTGTTGCAGGTAGCGATGCGTGTGCAGTTAGATGCAGCTGTGTACAGTTGTGTGCAGTTGTGTGCAGTTGCGTGCAGTTGCGTGCAGTTGCACTCAATCGTTGGGAAATCTATGAAGTATTGCTGTAATGAAATATCAATTGACGTGTCTTTTCATTTAGTCATTTACAAAATTGCAACAACTTATGTTACAAATCCATTGTCTCGGCCAGTTTCATATGTCTCCAAGAAAGAAACATATCATCATCAGGAGAATTTTGAAAAAGATAGTCAGTTTGCACTTATAATTTATAAAATGACTGAAAAAAGGTATAAGTAAACTTCGTTGTTCACATTCCCTGTTTTACTCTCAGAGGCAAAACTTGGGGAGATATCAATCAGGCAGTACTAAATGATTAAATCGTCGAATAAGCCAGCTGTTACATTGTCGCTTCCTTTTGCGGCTTTATTCTAAGTCGCAGTTTTTGTAAACAAATTATTTTTGCCTGGGAAGCCAAATGCAAAATTAGGGTAAAATTATGCTTAAAAAACTGAAGATAAGATCTTGGTAGTATGTGAGATGAAAACATTGTAGATCGTCCCTGTGCTCCGCGCGGCGAAGCAGCTTTCAGCGAATATTTTTCCCGACCCTTTTCAGAAAGAAAAACAAGCCGTAAAGTCGTCAAAGTTTAAACGTTTCCTACCGTATGGCCCAATTACTAGCTTTGCCTCAGAAAAAAATTGCTGCAGCTGAAAAGACTGAGAAACTGCTCGTTTTTAGACGTATTGTCGTTGGATTTTTACGCCAAACCTGACAAATTTTTACAATTTTGCACACAAAATGGATGCCAAGTTTGCATGAATCTAATACGAGATATTTTATGCAATTCTGCAACATTAACAAAGTTTGATTCTTACATAATAAACTTTGCTTGGGTCTCTCGGGGTGCTGCTACTTCCGCGGGCTAAGTTGCGTCTCCATAACTCAGGACTTCGGTCAACGAATAAATCAATGTGATTTTCAGCTCCTCATTTAAGGAACGATAATTTCCTCTCATTCGAAGTACTTAAAAAGATGTCGAAAGTATCAGCGGTACATACTTCTACTGACCTAGTCAACAGGCTTCGATATTTTTGATGGTTACTTTCGAAAATAAGTCGTTCTGATTTGCTTTTGAGTCATACGGCCTAAATCTCTTCCTCATCTTTAACACATCTTTAATCATCTTCTTGGGCGATAATGAAGCAAAATTCGGCATTTCGTGTCAATATCAAGACGTAACGAAAAAATGTTCCCTACGACGATCTCATTGCGAAAGCGCTCCAAAAACTATTTTCGAATTCGACAGATTTACACAAGGGTCAGAAAATTTGCTAAGCTCAAAGTCGATGCGCATGATAACCGTTTGATAATATTTTTAGCTGATACATTTTATAAATCCCTGTAAGGACTCCAATTCACCGATCAGAATGACGAATTATTGTGCTTCCAGATTCCTCTTCTTATTTTGAGCCTAGAGTAATATCAATATTGTAAGATCGCATCAAACCCAAAAGCACATTGATTTCGCTCAAGCACTCGGGTGGTTTAATATCAAGAGCACAGCTTGATTATGTTTGAATCGCTCGGAAAGAAGGACGATCTGTGGGATTGCGGAGGTAACTTTCTTGTTTCACGTCGAGCACAATGAGTGATTGCGAGTTTTGGGAGAGCTCTCCAGCACTTCACTCACAAGTTACAGGCCAGCAAACTTGCTGAGATGGCAAGACCTTGAGAGCCTTTGCACCCAAAAGCTTTTAAGGCCAAACTCGAAGTTAAAAATCCAGCCTTGCTGACTCGGGCTCTTGCAAAAAATTAGTTTCTTCTTCTGTGAGCGCAAGCTCTTGTGATGATGCTTATGAAGCCACGTCAAAATCAAAGAGAAAAATTTGAATATTTAGCGAAAGTTCACGATCAAAGTTTGTGAAGACTTTCCTCAATATTTTTATCAATGTAAATATACTTCAAAAGTGTTTAAAAACAAAGGATTGTGTGAGAAGAGAAACTAAGAAGTTTTCATTCCGGAAGTTTGGCTCGCAACGACGCGAGCCTGGTTGAACGAATGGATCCCGCTTCCATATTCGATTTCCAGTGCGGAAATACAGCCAGAAATGTCCATGTCAGCCCCAGAACGTGCCTTTACGGGGTTAGCACAAGCGACGGTACGACGTTCTCATTGACATTCTCTGTAATTGCGACATTCACTAGCATTAAATTTATCGTTTGCCTAAATGAAGAAATCTCGATGCCAACAGCTCAAGTCCTGATGACGTTAATTTCGAGATGCGACTGAACACTTGCCGAGTAGCATAATTTTTGACTGCGCTCATTTATGCCTTTAGCCACCGGTGCAGGAACACACGCAATGTCTTCTCCATTCAGTTTGCTAAGTCCGCTTAGACGTACAACAAAATATTCTCCAAATATTTATTTACCTTTTCAAGCGGAACGCTCTGTATAACTTAATTTTCAATTTTTCAACCTGCGTGAAATGGATTTTTGTCAATGAAATACCCGGAGATATACGTATATATCTGGAAAAGACCAACTTGGGGACTGTGTTCAAAACCATAATCATGTTTATTGAACTTAAAAGTTTCCTTGGACATGCTACTAAGAAATAACTAGGCATTTAAAATTTCACCCACATGACAGTACTAACTTATCCCGGAGATACCACGCCTTCATACTGTAAAAAATAACTTACTAACTAGCTACAAAGTAGAGGTTCTTGAATTCTGTATATACATCGCTTTCTTTGATGGTTCAACTTAGATTTCGAGCCACTCCCAGTTAAAAAGTTACCAGCACAACCCATACATCCAGTTCTTATTTCGTTGGTTTTCTTCCTTGATCTCTCACCATTACACAAGCTATTTACTCCCATTTTCCACTCCCACTTCAGAAGTTGGCGAGGAACTTTTAATTGGCCATCATAGCGCAATGACTTAATCTGCCCCCTGACTCTCGCCCCTCCGGCCGGCGGCTGCAGCGGGCGGGTCCGACTCAGCTCTGTGCGCGTGCGCTGCTGTCCAGCCTCGAGTGCTAGGGGTGTACTCAAGCCTTACGCGAAGTTACTGCAATAGTGGCTACTTTACAGCCGTACTCGATTCTTCAAGTTAGTTCATTGCAATAGTGGCTACTTTACAGCCGTACTCGATTCTTCAAGTTAGTTCATTGCAATAGTGGCTACTTTCTAGTCGTACTCGATTCTTTAAATCAGCGTGTTTCCGTAGTAGCTACCATCAAAACGTATTCGACTCTTTTTAGCAGTTTGGTGCAAGCGATAGCAAACGCATTCTATGTATGCTGGAAACTATTGTTCTTCACCTATACTCAAAGTAGCAGCCATTATGATATTTGCTCATATAATCTAAGATTTTAAGTTACATGTATTAGCTTGTCTACTGAACCATATGTCTTAGTCATGTCAGAAGTAACTTGACATTGAAATTGCGTGGTAAAGCAAAAGGAGCAGTGATTGATATTATAACATTTCAATATGCCGAGTTAGGACTCAAAATCAAGAAGATGAAGTATATGCAGTAATTTCGCGAATGTTTTCGGTACAATTACTACAAATGTATTGTAATTCATCATTGGAACGAGGTTACAGTTTTAAATATTGTACGGTAGCTGACATATATCAATTTTGACAGCGCTCGATACATATTTAACTCTAACAACTACTTTTACATGCGAGAGGAGTGCGTATATAAACTAACAGACAAAAATAATCTCACATCAGGTCGATAACAAGGTTCTCTGTCTGTATGTGTTCATAGTTAGGAAGAAGCTGGAAGAGGATTGGGGTCTGTGTCCTTTAGAATAAGCGGATTACAGCGTACAGTGCAGTGCAGTGTTGGTCTCTGCTGTAGGCACTGGACGCCATTACGGCAACAAGTTGGTCAGTGTGGTAGTAATGGAGAGTATCTTCTTCACGCTGGACATACTTGATGCAGACCGTTTTTTCTGCAGAATAGCCAAAAAAAAAAGAGAGAATGAAATCCTAAGAGACAGTTTTTTCCTTCAAAAAATGTGACAATTCTAAGCGAATTTTTTTAGAAGTTTGTTTGCCTAAAAGTTAGGCTGAGCCTGCGTGTTCTTGGTGAGGAACGGACAAGGGATTGAACAACGTGAAATATTATTCATCGTAATTATTGTCATAGCACAGTTTAGGTATATTTATTTATAAGAACATTTGTGGTAAAATTAGGTAATTGAAATTCCTATAAACTTCATAAACGACTAAGTTGTAGGAATATTACTAATGACATCAACATAACCAGCTTTTCTGTTTACCAGCTTAGAGTTTTAAGTCTTGGCCTTAAAATTCATCTCGTAGAAATATCATTTCAAGTTTTTTAGCCAGGTACTTATGAGCATTAACTCTTTATTCGAAACCGTGCGCGCATTTACGTGCATAGTGTTTCCATGAAAAACGCTTTGTTAACTACATATATTAACGATAAAACTCGCGTGAATTGTGAGTGATGATTGGCTGCTAAAAATAAAGATGATTTAATAAATATAATAGAAGTGCAGGGCCTATGTAGGTACCCCAACGTGTTACTTGAGGAGGCAGTTGAATGTGTGTTAGGTTGTATTCTTCGAGGTAATAAAAAGTTTGTGCACTCTGATATGCCCAATTTGAACAACAACTGGATATTGCATTACAGGATTTAATTTTGGTTCATATGGAATTACTTTTTACACATACTTTGATGGACTGAGAATGGATACTAACGTCGCTCCTAAAGCAAATTGTTTTTATCCCTTAGAATGCCTGTCAAAGTTCAAGGTTTGTCCCTTTTGAAGCCCATATTCTGCCGCTGATACAGCGGACGGCACGTTCTTTGAGCTTCCCTTTAGAGCTCTGTCCAAGAGTCTAGTCCATTATATCAACGACTCTAGCCCAAATATCGGGCTTAGTACTGAAATATTGGTACTACACTAAAACAAGAAAATCTCCTTAAGTGTTTTATGAAATTAGTCGAATTTCAGCTCAAGAACTCTTCTTACTAAATGCTAACATTTACTGATCTAAGAACAACCTACGTCAGCTATAACAGTAGGGAGTATTAACGATCTTTGATCGCTATTAACCCGCTATCATTATTACTGGGTGAGAGAAAGTTGTAGAAATCACTGACCCATAATTTCCTCCCACAGTGCCTCCTGACAGCGTGCGCATCGTAGACGAGACGGACAGCGAGAAGAGCTCTATGATCGGCCCCTACGTCCTCGGCCAGACCCTCACGCTCAAGTGCATCGCTAAAGGGGGTGAGCGAGTTAGAGGCCTGCCCATGCATCCTGTGTTATTTGATTAACAGTAGCAAACATTATTGAATGAACCAGGTCACTGCTATAAAAACTATAAGAAAAGAGCTGAACGAAAGCGCAGACGAATTGTTGAGTGAATATGTGTGCATTGAGCGTATTTTTTTAGAAAGAGAGGTGCTCGGAAGAAACATATATGGAAGAATATTCTTCCCAATAACTACTGTTAAAACAACATTTCTGCTGCTGAAATAATGCTCACGATAGAACTGAAAGCATTTATATCCTGCTAGGAATAACCGCAGTATGATAACCTGAGTTTAAAGTAAGTTCAAACATATTGAAGCTTAACGCATAATTGAAGAGAAGTTATAATTATGTTTGAAGCTGACAGTTAACTCTTGAAATACATCAAAATGGAACGATATAACGAGCAAATTCAGAGCCATCAAGCGAAAATGATCTTAGAAAATGTGTAGGCTGTGTTTAAACGAATGTTCCAACAAATATCTCGGCCATAATTCCCTCGATTTTTTGAAATACCTGAACAAAAGTGGTCACATGAGTAGAGTGCTTCATGAGAAACGCCCAATTCAGATCGGACTACACTCATACGTTTTTTTAATGCACATCTTTGTCGCTTCATCAGTGACCGCAGCCTTCCCATTAATGGTTTTGGTTTGTTGTTTCAAAAACCTTGTGTGGTGTGAGTGTGTGCGGGGGTGGTGCGATGAGATGGGGGAGGGGGAAGAACCGCTGAGTAACTGGTTCCAATCGTTTTGACATTCTATTCAAATTTAGCATCCCATATGACAAACTTAATTTAATGATATCCTTGAAGATAATAGTATTGAAGATAAATTCAAAATTATAGATATTGTTAACAATAGAGATATGAATGCATCTTCAGTAAAATTTGCTCAATAATACGTGCACAAAAACAGAAAAGTTTGATTCTCAGCTCATATTTTTTTTTTAAATTTGGGTCCTTTTTAAAAGACGTTTGAGTACGATCATTTTGTTAGTCAAATTATGTACCAATATTTTTAATGTTATATTTAAAATTTTAAGTAGTTCAACAAGACGTTCCTAAATTCAATTGAAATATCACCATGAATTCAACGGTAAAATTTTCCTCAAATCACACAGTTTCACGTAATGCTATTGTGCTTACTAATTTGAATTCGCATGAGAAACAGTTTTACAGCGGTAGCATATACATATCCTTCTTAAAAGTGCAACTGGCCGCTCTTAATGTTTTCACGTCCTTGCGTTGGGCTGGAGGGCTTCCAGCAGACCGCACTCACCCAAAACAATTGCATTCGGGCGAAAATTTTTCTAACTCTATGAGCTCCGTTCCAGAATCAGTTTGTGAAACATTTCGTAGTGCATTTTTTCTTAGAAGAATAAGGATCGAGCCTAGACGATTTTTTATCGAAGCAGAAAAACGGGGAACTCCGTAGAAAGTTTGCCGCCGAGTTCTACAGATAGCATTTCCGAAAACACAAAGGCTAAAAAATGTCTTCTTGGACCTCTGATCCTAGCGAAGATATTGCGTTCAAACCCCATTTGACGAAAATAACGAAAGCGTTGCTGAAAGAAGGCTGAAAAACGGTCAAACTTTCTGTGAAGTCACATCGGTTATCATCCTGTCAAACTTGCTGTCGTTGAAAAGCTTTTTGAATGCTCAAAAAAGTCCACAGAGCTCCGAGATTCAGGTCTTTGTGCGGTATTCTTGACAGCGCGTGCGTCTCAGCGGTAGAACGTTCCAACCAAACGCTAGATTCGTTCTTAGACATCCTTCGAAAAGTTTCATTTGGGCTTTAAAAATAAGTTTAAGGATTATCTCGATTCATGTAATGTAAATTTCTAGCTTCTCAGTAAATTTTTCTGTATAATGAACACCTGTTGTTACATGACATTGGCGGATATTCATTCATGAGAACCCTATTTTTCATTCATTATCCAGTTATTTCGAATTGTGGCCTTAAACCAAATTTTTATGAAGAACGAAGGCAATGCTCCAAGAGAACGGCTTTTAAATCATATTTTAAAATTGAATAGTACTCATAATACTTCCAGCTCTTCACAATAGATACGAAACATTTAGTCATAATACCCAGGAATTGCAATAGTCCGTAATTCATCAGAAAAACTTCAGAGTCTACAGAGAGAATGAATAATCTTCTTACTCTACTGACCTTACCGAGGCATTAAACAGTTGGAAACGAGCGTAGCGAATACCTGGAGTGCACAACACGCAGTGCGCCCATTAGCACTCCTGGACCTCATAAAGGAACATCGTTTCATTTTGAGCCCGTGCCTTGCAGCGGATACTAGACTTGCGGGCCCAGCCAGGGCCTCATCAGCTGGTCGTGCGAGAATGATGCTTTCATGGAACAGAAACCGAATTCTGAGCTGCCTAGATACGCCATTTGGAGGCTAGTCGAAAGCATTTCCCTGGTCTTTCTTTTCGTTTTGAATACCACACAAAATCTCCAGCGTTTCTTTATTCGACTTCTGTGGTCTTTCAGTTGATGGTGCTATGCACAGGACGTACCATTATAGGGAGAGCAGGAATAAGACCAGTTTACCTCAACAAGGCAAAGCCTCGTCGCGTGCAGCTCTGCACGGACCTCACTCGAGCTCGGAATGACGCTTCCTTGCACCTCAGAAGCAGAAGCCGAACGCCAAACTTGTGACATTCCCGCCAACTACAGAAATGCCCAAACGCCTCGAGCTCCAACTTGCGAGTTGGTGGCAGCGGGGCCAGTTACTGAGTCTGACGAGGCTTGCATTGGGGCTGAGGTGTTCTCAAATTGAGGAGCAGGCCTACGCAGCCATCAGGAATTGTTGTTATTTCGAAACAAAATTGCAAATACCACACTCCGTTACCGCTTTTTGTTTAACAGGTTCGCACATATGTTCTCAGTAGCGGTGGCAGTAGACTACTCTGATTTATAGCGCAAAAGTATGTTGAAACGTAGCTGTTTTGATTCGACAAATTCGTCGTTTTACCTCGCGTTACCGAAATTAACAAACATTGCGTACGTGCTCTAGAATACGATCCACGATGCTTTCGTGGAAATAAAAAATTTAAAAATTGCTTTTCGGATGAATTATGTAGTAAGAGATTTCCAACTTTTCACGTTCGTAACTCAGGAAGATATCAATGAGGAATGACTTTTATTCTGCAACAGAGCTGCAAAGAGCAACTGAAGCAATGATTCATAAAATATTCTGTGTGGAGTGCTGTTATTTTGTGTTCCTTTGGCAATTTATCTAACTTTTTAACAGAAAATTACATATTATGCGCAATGATTCACAAACAACCTTCTCTATGTACAGTCATGACGGCTCATTTTGAAAGAAAAAAACAGATAGAGTCCTCTTTCAATTCTAGGAAATCGCTCAAATTTTGATCCTTGATCAATCAATTAACTTGCAGAGAAAATATCATTTTTCGATTGCAGCAGTTTCATTTCGTAATGAAACAAATCTAGCCTCGATAATAACAACAGCGAAATTTTTCAACAGTTTAATCGATAACTATGGGCTTACCAATAGAGATGTTCAGTTTCCAAACATTTTGCGAGCGCGCTGCAGGCTCCCAGCGCTGGCCGGACCGTATCCGTAGCCCGATTTAATGGCTGCTACCCTGACAGTGATGGGGGCGCTAAGCCTGCGGTGGGCAGCAAGATGTGGCGAGACTTTGCTTGTAAGGATGTGATCATTTAAAGAAATTTTCTCGATTATTTTGTCAAATTCTTGGACCATGTTTGGAGAGACGCCCGTATAGGAGTTGTAATCATTGAAAGGCTGTTGTCAGGTACTGGAGAGTGTTATTTCTTCCACCTCGCGTGTTACAACCGGGTGAAAAAGATCTCATACTTGAATGTATGAAAGGAATTTTTCCAGAATTTTTGAGCACTGGAAGGCTGCTTCAGCATATTTTTAAATGCTTCATCGCGCTCAAAATAAGCAGTTATTTGCATGCCTTCAACGATAATGCAGATATATTTTTGCACACGTTGGAGCAGAGTAAATGTATTTCAAACTAAAAAAATAATGATGGTAACATTTATCCTGACACTAATCAATGGTTATAACATTATAAAATCGCTAGAATTTTGCTTTTGAAGTAATAAGATATGAAAAAGGGTTATGGCTATATACGAGCACGTCGTGTAATCCACAGCATATTTATGCCTGAGCAAAACTCAACAATTAAATAGCACTTCTTACTTGCTCGATCATGAAATCCTGTTTTTTTAAGAATTCGCATTTCCCGTACTTGGCATTTCCCTCAATCTCGAAACAGCTGCGACTCTCATTCCGACGTGAGCTTAGCGAGCGATGCGATTTCAAAAGGCTGCTCTGAATCCTAAGTACTGACTGATTTGAAATTTAGCGATGAAACTGTAACATGTTGATGAATAAGGATTTTCTTGATTAAGTTTCACCTTGGAGCCTTTGGTATTTAAAATTATTTTCCACATCGGAGTACTAAATGCAAGACTGCTACATTCTTCTTTAGGTTGGAAAATATAAGTTTGGAATTTACAAGCTGAAAATAAAATAAATATTCTCCCATACTGCTGGCAGAGAGATTGCATCGATTGAAATTCGCTTCGCGAGGCCCCGTTTTAGGAGCCAAGAATTTCCCGGACTTCCACAGCATCGGACAGTGACAGACGTGAGGCCTCGGAATTTCTCGCGCGTATTAGTTATGCTTTTAGCGGCGCTCAACGGCTCGCAGTCCTTCATTGGGATTTTAGGGAGGATCTTTCATTGCCTCATTTCATGTGAAGGTCTGCTGTTGTTTTTTGTAGGGTCGAATTCAACTGAACAATGACGTCATAATAGCGCCTGGCACTGCTGTCTGTTTTACAGCAACAGCAACTTTTCGGTGAACGACACATTGATGTGACTTTCTAGAATATATTATTAGTGTTCGAGTTCGTAAAACACAATTACAACTTAAGATATCGTCTCGTAAATCATTATCGGTTTCAATTTCATGAGGTTTAATTTTGTTAATGTCCAAGGTTACTTCGTGCTCTTTTAACAAAATCTAATTATTTGTTAACATTCTAAACATGGCTGACAGTTAATTTTTTCTGAATTGGACCGTAATTTTAAAGATGAATGAAATTACATTAAATGCTAGATCAAATCATTTTTTTTCATAAATAGCTCCAGGTCCGAAATTTGACCATGCACGTCTGTCACTCTCTCAGCCCTCGAAGTTGCCTCGGAAGATGTGAAATAAACAAACTTGCTGTTATGTTATTTTAGTCTCTGTATGCGAATTTCCTACCTCTTTAATAAAAATCATTTGCATGTAGCTCTTGCCTAGTAATCTAAGGCACACGGTTGTCATGCCGCAGCAAACATTTTGTCGAACGAAATGCGTTATCGAACAAAACTAAAGGCTAATATGATTCAATACGTAAGAAATGCTGCAAACAGCGATACCAAAGTAAAAGTTATTATTCAATTAATTCGGCTTCATTTGGTGTTGGCACACTTCTTGAAATGATACTAGAAATATCTTCCTCATGCACAAAATGAATTTGATAAATGTTAGATCATATGAGAATGACCAATTTCAGTTGATGAAATTTTGAAACCCTGGGCCTGGCATCGCAAACATTTCCTACAAGTTCAGATTGTTGGTGCACCTGAATCGTACAAATTAGTTTCCAGAAGTAAAAATACGTTAGAACAATTCGTTATTTGCAGGGCACATCGAAAGTAATTTAGGATATTAATCTGAAGAATACGTCGAGACTCAGCATTGATGCGACGACCGGAGCAGCTCGGTCTTAAATCTAAAATCTTCAAAACAATGTTAACTGTTTTATCACAAAAGATATTTGTGAAAATGTGTCCTAAATTGAAAAAATAGGGACAACCCAAGGCGACACCAGTTTAACATTAATCTTCAGCATGCTCAAAAACCTCAAGCAAAGAGCTCGGTGGGTTGAGCCCACGTACTGTGAGATGTCATGCTGGCGAAACAAAAGGTCTATGCGAGCGATTCCAGAGCTCATGGCAGTCAGATAGGAATCTTGAGTGCGTGAAATAATGGTTTCACGGCCCGCTTACCGGTAACAATGGCGTAAAACAAACCTTCAAAGCAGAATTGTTCTCGAATATTCAGAATTTCCATCAGTTTTTTAGATGGTATGATCCGAAACATAGAAGTGCACGGTAAGAATCTTTCTTGAATTATTCCCCTAGGCAGGATTTGAAAATATCATGTCTGTAAATAAATAGGTCCTAAGGGTATGGGAATCTTTGGACAACTATAGCTATTTTCGAGATGATGGCAGCCAGAATTAATCACATATCCTCTATGAACCAGGATCTTGTGTCATCTCATAATACTGCATTCATGTTGCCAGAAAAATTAAAAAGTAACAATGCAGTGTTACAGGCTATTTTGAATAATCGAAACACACTGCAATTTAAAATCAGGATTAAACCCGCTCTGTTTACGTTTTACAATTTTCAGTTCCACTCAAACTATTGTTTATTAACAAACTCATGTTGACAAGGAGAAGCTGGCCAAAAATAATTGAAATGAAGAATATTTTCAAATGCGAATCACGTTTCTGACATTCAAAAGTCGAAAAAATACTCAAAGCTTTGTGTGAGGGGTGACTTGATTTCTCAAATCGAATATTTGAAGAGCTTTGTTCCATCACAAAAGTAGAGAGCATTGAGAGTCTGATGGCACAAGGAACGAAGCGCTAAGGTGGTCAATAGCAATCGTAACAATATAAGTATGTCAACAATGTGTGGTTATGTACATTGTCTTCGCTGAGAATGTTAATTTGTCATTAATCTGTTTAAACTCTGAAATCGAAATATTTCAACGTTTACCACATGATCTGATATTTAACTTGAACTACCGAGTGAAGGGCCGTGAGAGCCCAGCTTTGAACGCTACAGCCGCTCATTGAACGAAAAGTTCGTAGTAACAAAAAATGAGTGGGAAATTTTTTAATGCCATTATCTTTTTTCATTACAGATATAACAATGCAACCACGAAGTACAATTGACAGAATTTTAATAAAGCTCGCATTTCATATCGGAAATAACTTTTAGTCTGGAAAACATTTTTTGACGGTTTGTTAAGTGATGCGAAATTGACTTCCCCATTTAAAGCAAAAAAAAAATGAAACTGTTGAACGATTTGTATCGTTGTCCTTTAAAATAACTTTTAACTATCATCTACGTGAGTCCCAAGTCGTTACCTAAAAATTGAGTTCTCAGATAAATTACAAATAAGATTTTATATCAAAGTTCTATAGAAAAAATGTCCCTAAAGATATTTTTATTGAAAGGATGTACATGAAGTATTCAAACTTTTATTCTTCTTGATATTCTATTTATCAAAAACTACATAATTTTCTGCTATTCACTAAGCATTCAGAAAAAATTGTGAAATTGAATTGAATTCAATTTATTTTCTAGCCTTGATCATCACATCCACACACAGCGTCATCGAATTAAGTAATATATGTGCATGTAAGTCTTTCAGGGAATAACATTCGACCAAATTGTATGCAAGGCATATACGACAGCTTTTTTTTACTTATGCCTGAACAACATCACTAATATTGTGAAGATAAACTCATAGTATTTAAATTTAAATCATTACTAATAAATACAATTACAAATATTATTCACGTCTTAAATTTCCAACTATAAAATATAAAAAAAGTGTCCTTCTCCACACATCTATCTGAAAATATTTTGCAGTTTATTTTATATTTTTAAACTTTGAAGCCAAGTTTGGTCGCTCAATGCGGTTGCCTGTTCAAGAAAGGCAGGTTCCACCTCCCACCAGATACGAGAACGTACACTATTTTGCAGTGCATCGTGTCACTACCAACGATCCAAATTCCCCCACAATATTTTTCAAGGAGTAAAATAATTTCAAAACAGCAAACAAATAAAAGGCGCTCATTACAATGTAGCGAGTGTCACTCACAGATAATAATAAAAATTAGTTGGAGATCATAACTCAATTTATCCTTCCATGCATCTCGTTTCGTACAGCGTGCCCAGGCATGTGGGCTGCTGGCCCACCGTTAGTTCATGCAAGTGTCCTCAAAAATTCTTCTAGGTCACCTCTGGTGCTCAAAGGACGCATCCATAACAAGCGCTTCTGCAAAATATAAGATTCCGCTACTCAATCTTGGCAGGAGAAACTCCGAGGGTCGGCATTGATACTCAGAAGCAGACCTCCTTTTATCCAGTATTATAACGGAGTCTACTCGGCGGAGCCTTTGCCCTTTGATTACAGTGCTCTTCAAGTCGGTCCCTCGAGATGCCCCTTGGAATGGTATCTTGAAATACGCTTCCAAGAGAGCTCGCTTGACCACTTTTTCAATTTGGTCTGTCAAGAGAGAAGGCATCTCAAGAGTAGATTTAGAATGTTTGCCTCAACGAGGAGGTGAGCTGCGAATGGAAGTCAGAAGCGGCTTCTGCCTCTCGTCTTCCACGGTAATATTGCGCACCACGAGCTCATCGAGGGAAGAAAGTGCTCGAGCGACGCCAGAAATTGACCGGATTTGGCCATTTCTCCGATTGCGGGGTGATGAGCCTAGGGCTTCCTCGGGTGGGATCCACTTCAAATTTCATCTCAGATCTTGTCAAAAGAAGAAGTTAATAGAAAATGACCTATCTGTTCACAGACAGAAGAGGTGTCGCAGCACTTTGTTACTCTCTCACTATATATATATATATATATATATTGAAAAAACCTATGCTAACATAAATTATTCATGTGTTCAGGAATTATGAAAATCACTTTTTACATTGAATAGCAATTCTGCACAGCATCACACACTGGTAAGCAACATTCTGAACAACAATAATACGTCTAATTATATGCATTCCAAACATTTCTGGTAACTACTGCAACCTTCAAACATTCAAAAAAAAACATTGTTTTGCCTGTCGTATGAAATTAATGGAATATGGGCCAATCATTGATAATTTCTAGATTTCATGTTTCTTTTTATATATGTTGATTTCAACACAAAATATAGTTTTTGGATCATTAGTTCTACTGAAATAGTTCATGCCCCTGGGCATGAAAAATATTTCTCCTCGTATTTTGCTGATAATCTAACAAATTTTCATTACTCTTCGCATAACGAGAAAAAAACCTGACGTTTTTAGTGATAGGGCAATTTGTGTTTCATGGATGTTATAATTCATGCAAGAGGACATTTTTTACATTAAAATGCTTACAACTGCAACGTCATTCGGCTTTCAGTCATATCAGTTTATAAATATCACTTGATACTTGAACAGTTCAAGCCTCAACCAGCTTCTAAAATGGTTTATAGATAATTCTAGTACCTATGATTAAGTTGTAGCTATTATTCCTCATCTAATACCAATATATCGTACTTTCCCTAACTTCAGAAAAAACAGAGAAACAAAAACTACGTCACACAGCGTAGCATAAATACGTGACCACCATTCAATTGTGCACAGGTCGGCCTCCGCCCAAACTGACGTGGTGGGGCGGATCTGAAGAGATCCGAGGTACCCTCTCGGTGATCACCAGCGGTCCCACACTAATCACTCCTACGAACAGCAACAGCGTGTTCAACGCAGGACTGTACTCCTCTCAAGCTCAGCGATTGCTTTCGTCTGGAAAGTTTCTGGGTAAAAACGAGGCCGGGGCGGCATCTGGAAGCACGAAAATCGTCAACACCTTGACCATTCCCTCCCTGCAACGACATCACCTCCATCAAAGTTTTGTGTGCAATGCTGCCAACAGCGACCTCGAAAAAGCTGTTCCCATTACTGCCGCCGTCATCGTCGACATGACTCGTGAGTGTTTTGTTCGTTCAAGTTTTGCTGGTCTTGGCTACCACGCTTCTAGCCGTAGTAGTCCTATACCCTCTATTCCAATCACTAGGTTGGATCAAACTTTTACTATGGGTTATCCTTCCGTACACGAAGGAAAATGTCGGTG
Source organism: Orchestia grillus (assembly GCA_014899125.1). Classification (NCBI taxonomy): domain Eukaryota; kingdom Metazoa; phylum Arthropoda; class Malacostraca; order Amphipoda; family Talitridae; genus Orchestia; species Orchestia grillus. The sequence continues at coordinate 62,345 of VOMN01055618.1, forward strand.
TGTGTTGTAGAGTTTTTACGAAACCTGTGCTACTGTCATCATAATACACTAATCCCGATGCCCTCAATAGCGCTCCTATCTATGTACTTGTCTAAGTTTTTACGTTCATTTTTGTAGAGTCAGAAGCAAGACTATATGTAGCTCATCTGAACTATAGAATATTCTAACGTTACTAACTCTACACATTTTTCTATCCAATGTAACCACTGGAAGTATCTACGTTTTTACGTTTGCTTATCTTTGCTACACTACGGAAACATCATACCTGAAGCTTCATTTCCAGTGAAGTTTGTTTAAATATTAATGCGGGCAACATTCTCACAAACTTATGTGTTATCTTCACTTCTTATCCAATATGGTAGTGTATGAATATTTCTTCTTATATTTCGCTCTGGGTCTCAGATTGACACATTAGTCAACTTTATTTTTCATGTTGTTCCTGTTCGCCGTTTAGAATAACATAGCCTTGATTTGGAGCCTGACTAGCCTGGGCGACCTTGATTTGTTGCATTTGCAGGTGATTCGTTTTACTTAGAACAGATTCCTAGAGCGGGTCTGTCCCATCCCGGCTGATTGTAATTATTGAACTCCTCGCTGGAGTTCAACTCAACTTCCGATCCAAGCAGCTGCTCTATGTAATTAACTTCTCTACTTTTATTAATTGTCGTCGAGAATCAAAGCATTTCGTTATACATTTCCCACAAGTATCTTTCACTTTATGGTGCATGTGACATAACAAACTACTTAAATTTTTTAATTCATGGACTAATTCATGCTCTAGTTGACATAAGTTGAAAGCTGTGGAGAAAAAACACATCGTTCGCCTCGACGTCCCCGCCTCTCCCGAGATGACGTGACGTAGCGAAACACGTGTTATGGTTGCTGTCATTTCCATCGGGGGGATTCCAGAGTGAAAATATCTTAAGATTTCTCCAACATGAATTGTGAATTTCATTCATAGGTTTTACGGATATTTTAAAAAATCAGTTTTACACTTTTAGTTCATCAAAAATTATTACGGATTTCTTTACGTTCCTTATTATTTTTTTTTATATTGCTCATTTCGCAGCAAACGCTCTCTAATTCCTGCTCCATCAAGGAGTTTGAACAACGCTACATTATTTACCGTAAATCATTTCAAAAGTGGGGTGAAAAGTTCAAGCAAAACCCAACTCAGACNCTTGTGTCTTTGCGTTGTGTCTCGCTTGTGTCTCAGCGTTGTGTCGCGCTTGTGTCTCTGCGTTGTGTCTCACTTGTGTCTCTGCGTTGTGTCACGCTTGTGTCTCTGCGTTGTGTCTCGCTTGCTTCTTTTCACGAGAAACAAGCTTCACGACCGTCAGGAGCGGTCTCTTTGAAGCTAGAGCTCCCCAAACTCGGCCTCCCTTTCAGTAATATTGGGGAAGAATATAGAATTAATGATGGCCTCCTGTCGTTAAATGTTGTGGGCTTCCACTGATGGAATGTTACAAGTCTTCCCGCATAGAGTGTCGACCTGGTGCCTCTTGTGAGAAATTCGTGAGACCTAGCCAAACACAGATGATGTATATCTCTGAAGAATCTAATTAAACAAAAATGTTGAAAAATGTCGCCTGAAAAAAAGTTTTCTCTTTGAATATGACTGTAAAAAAAGTTGTAAACATGATGTGTTCAAAGAAGCAATATTGCTTTGATCAGTGGTCTCAAATTAAAAAGATACTACTTCATAATTTTTATCTGTGCCAGTTCAGCTCACTGGGCTGATCTGCAACGCATGCGCTAATTTTTCTGTCACTTTATTGATTCTGAGGAAACATTCGATACTAAAGGAGCTTCTCTTCTCTTGTACTGTGCTAGTAGATGCTTCAATGGACGATTAATCGTCTATTTAGTCTGAGTCTCACTCCAGAGTTCTTGCTCTATTACTATGAAATCTGCGATAGCTCCTGGTCTTGATGCTAATAATCAGAGAGTTCTCGAGAAGTAGCTCAGAATCTGTCCCTCTTAAAGTATCGCAATGACGCGGCAGATGTCCTCACATGAGGGACTTGAGGAACATTATCTTAGAAAATTCTGCCGTGCTCCCTCGTATTTGTTCATGAGTTCATCGGATTCATTTATGTATTACGCTTCAGCACCGCCAAAGCCTGTTTAACTGACCCATAACAATGATCTCGATCTCCATTTAAAATATAAAAAATTACACACTGCGTTTCTCTACTGTTCACGGTGTACTTTCCAACTCACGTACTGTCTGCAAAAAATTATTTCAACTGCATTTAAAAGCGTTCCTCTTCCTTTTTCATCAGATCCTATTCAGAATGCTCTGGCATTACTTTACACGCCTTGACGATGTCTATCTCGCAACACACTCCGCTTGGGAGCAGCGCTAATATAGTTTTCACGCACCCCTTATCTTACCCAATTAAAAATTAGTTCAGTTGGGCGGTAGACTTTAGGCATCTCTTCCCGGCGATGGCAGTTCTCTATTGTATTCTGGCTGTTTTGATCAGATTATCTCTATGGGTGAGACAGTGGCTCATGGCTGCTTGTAGACCTCGACAGTAATGTTCTAAATCAGACATAACGACTGCGCCACTGCGCTGCTGGCTAGAGAGCTCTGTGAAGTTAACTATGCCAATTTCTAACAGGACACTGTAGTACTTGATAACGTAAATTTCTCTTGAAAATTAACGTGTACTCCTTTCCAGCACTTGAAGATCTAGGCACCTGCGTAGCCTTGTGGGTGAGAGGCCCGACTGCGGTCAGAGTGGTCACGAGTTTAAGTTCGCATGGCTCTAGGTTTGCCACTCCACCCAAGTGTGAAATGGGTACCAGCTGATGCTGGGGCAAAGCTTACAACAGACTACTGTAATATCTTGAGAATAGAGTGATGTGATCACCTGTGCCGCTAAATGCAACAGAAACCGGGAATAAGCAGCGGTCCTAATTGCATTAGGGGAACTTTAGTTCCCTTTTCAGAGAGGGAACTTTAGTTTATTTTTTCACCGCAGTCCCCCCGATGTCCATCTCACTGACCGGCATCGACGGTCCTGTGTCGGCCAACACGGGCAAGAAAGTCACATGTCGGGTGGTTGGAGCTCGGCCGCTGCCCACTGTCACCTTCTGGCTGGACGGGCGCCCCATAAAGCCCAACAGCGAGCGCTCGTCGCAGGACGCCAACGTCACGGAGAGCACTCTGCTCTTCACGCCCACAGCCGAGGATCAAGGGAGATTTTTGTCCTGTCGAGCTGAAACTCCAGGACTTCTGCAAGGAAAACTGGAAGACGGAGTTAAACTCGAGGTTCATTGTAAGTACAGAGCTAACATATGTTTTGTGGCTCGAATGTAGTTGATTTACGATCTATTTCTTACTTGTTTTACTATATTTAACGTAATTTTTTTCGCAAAAATGGGAAGTTACGTTATAACAAAAGCTTCATTTATTTCAAAAGGGATTATAATTAATAGCTCATTAGATGAACAAATTATTTCGAGCAAAGTTTTACAGCATCCCTGGAAATATAATTTGCATAAACACCTCAAAATAAAAAATTTCAATTAGAAAAATCGAAATATTCACTCAAGTTTTGGAAGCCAAGAGCTTGCTACCTTCGATCGTGATCTTGTTTACATTGTGAACAGGAAAAATGGTCAAACAATGCATTCAGATACAATTCTGTTTTGTGATATTTCAAATATTAAATAATGTGCAAAGCTACAAATTAATACGAGCGTAAAATTGAAGTTTCATTCAGCACACATCCAATAAAACTTTCTAATGAACCTGCAATTCATTGAACAAATTCATTTCCGTTCAACAGCGCTGAACAAAAACTAAAAATACTGGGCAGTTATTGTTATCCAAATCAAGCGCCGGTTCGCGTAACTGTTATTCATTTAAGTAATTGTTAACATACGTAAATACATTAGAGAGGAACTGTAAATTAAATTACACAAGTGCACACGTAATTTCCCAAGTCTAAACTAGTTTAACTCCATTCAATAATTTGAAATGGAATTCAGAAGGTTATATTTCTTCGTCACTCAACATTTGTGATTCTGAATTATCTCATTTAATTGGCTGCTTCTTATGCAGCCAATTTGCGGCCACAAAAAAACTGGAATGTTTTGTGACACGCACAGCGAGCACGATAATATTTACATTTGCAGCGTAGCACCAAAGTCCTGTCAACAGGTGAGTATAGGAAAGAAAAATATTCTCAATTCCTTCGTCTTCTGAATTTGTTTTTGCAGTACCGTACTTCAGATGACATCCCAAGCACAAGAACATTTTGTGCTCTGATCGCTGCAGTGATGAGCCTGGCTTGTATGTCATTCTTCTAACGCTGCAACTGCGGCCAAACGGCCACCAACACTAACTAAACAATATTATGAACAATATTATAAATTATATTATGATCAATATTATGAAAAATACTATGAATAATATTATGTACATATTGTTACCCAACATGTTCAGGAAATGAACGACAAAATAAAATCAAGTTATTTACTGGCAATATTCCTACGAAAATTACCCAGCATTACCAACTATGTATCACAAAGCGCCAGGTGTCATCTTTTTTGCCACGGCAATTACCTTGACGTTACGTTGTTCTTATTTTTTGGAAAATCATTGAGCCAGTGGATCAAAATATTTCATATGAAAAGGCATCGAGAATCTGAATTTATTAAGCGTAGTCAATGGTATATTTTAATATCTAAATCAGTTCTCATGGAGAATTTTACGAAATTTATTATTTGTATGTTACATAACAATATTGACCCAGTTTTGAATTTTCGTAAAGCTTGCCAGTGGTAACTAATACTTGCAACAGTACAACGTTGATGCGTCCCGACCGCTCGTGCAGCTTGGCATAAGTAAATTGTAGAGTAATTAAATCAATTTAATTGTCGGTAGTACGCCATTTTTGATGTGGGGCTTTAGTTTCAGTTCGCTAATTCAAAGCATGCGAGCGGAACCGGTTTTAGCTCGGTGTTTTGAACGCCTCTCGAAATGTGCAGACGTGCCCTGCTGGGCTCGAAATGAAACACAAGATTCCAGCCACTGGAAAAATAAATTGGCTTTGCTGGTCTCTGTTTTGGGATGATTAATTTGACAGGGGAATTAATCAGGGCTGCTATCAGGTTGGCTTTATTTATAACGAGTGACGGTCGAGGAAACCAAATCGCTTCATTTGTCGTCGGACTCCACTTCCATATTGGTTAGAAACTTGTCCAATATTATTAAAAGTTTTTAGAAGTACGATTTCTATCAGAATAAAATGTGAGCACATATATAATGTAGAGAGTTTTTGAACTGTTAAACTTGCATTGTTACTTTCTGTTAATTTCGGGTATTTTAATTTAGAAACATTTAAAAACATTTTTTCACCACAAGTAATTTACATTAGATACAGGTTCACGATCAAATGGGAAATGACGAAGAACCGTGATCAGGATATATATCACATGTAGGCCCGAATAAGCTACCAGGCTTTTAGGGTAACCTATATAGAAATGAATGCATACAATACATCAACGATTTATAACGAAAAAAGGCTTAAGGTTACACTCGGTAAGTAAGTTACGAGAACTGAATGAGTTGGTTAATATTAGATATTAGGGTAAAAAATATGGTATGAATTTAGTAATTTGGCTGAGAGACTACATACATACACATATTTGAGTATACTGTATATCC
>VOMN01055627.1:0-12426 GCA_014899125.1 Orchestia grillus
CACTGCTGGAGCACCCACCACTGCTGGAGCACCCACCACTACTGGAGTGCTCTTCCCCCCAGCAGTGGTCAAGAGCCGGAGCGTTATGCTGCGGTGTTACGGTTGCTGTACAGGTCACATTATTATTAATTCGTTAAAATTTCAGGTCGATTATTCCGGAGGAAATTATATCGATCACAGCTGACAGAACAAACTATCGCAGGGGAAAGCGGAACAGGAGATGATGGATGTGGATTGAAAAATAATGAAATTATAACGAGAACAAAAAGCGAATGAACGTTGGTCTGGATGAGCGAATTAGAATACATGGAGCAATGATATTAGAAAAGTGGGGAGAAAACAGTCATGAAGGTTGAACTCGACATGATGGAATGAAAAGAAATAATAGCAATCCACATTGTAATTTTACGTCCGTGGCCGAACAGAAGCCGTAAGTGCGATTTGTACACCGCGTGTAAAAGGAGAGGCTTCTGAGTTCTCTCGCTCTCGATATGAGATGGCGGTTATGTCAGGCTACTCGGCCCTGACATGTCTTCAACCGCAGCCTATTATTTCATGCGGAAAACGTACGTCACCGTAGGTAGGAAGAGGCACGTGGCTCTTGCAAATGTAAGTGTTTTGGTATGTGTAGGTGCATATGTAGGTGTAAGTGTAGGTGTATGTGTAGGTGAATGTGTAGATGTATGCGTAGGTGTATGAGTGGGTGTATGAGTGGGTGTATGTGTAGGTGTATGTGTAGGTGTATGTGTCAGTATATGGGTAGGTGCATGGGTAGGTGTGTGTATACATACGTGTGTAATACGAATGGGGATATGCACATTTTTAAATCAAATGCTCGTGTGCAGATTTGATGCAGGTTTACGCATTCGTGCGAATGTGGGTGCATATGTTATGCACATACATCTGTGGAAATGATGCATGCATGTAGATATAATGCGCGAGTACGGATGTGCAATGACAGTGCAAATATGATGTATGTACATACATCCGTAGTTACCAAGGACGAGCGTGGATGTTGAGCAGTCCTAGACAAACTACATACATGAATGAGTGTGATGAGGGTATGAAGCGCGCTTGTGAATACAAGGAAGAAAAATGAAATTTAGGATGGTATATATATATATATATATATATAAATAGAAATATATAGATGTACTTTTGCATCATTTGCAGCGTGCCACAACTCTACTCCCGTACCCTGAATTTTCAGTTTGATTTCATTCTACACCGCATTAAGTCGTAGTAAACCTCCACGGTGACAACGATCAAACGTCTGTCACACAGAACCCAACCGCAAACTTTTCTTTGCATTAGAAAATTGCAAATGAACGAGCGCAGGCATCGCTCGGGTCTCCTCCCATGCTGAGTGCTTTTTTTACGAGTTAATGATTACTTTTTCGGCTGAATCCCGTAACGAATAATTTTTTACGGCGGTGTACCACACCTGGGAGTTCCAACTCCCTCCAGGCTGTCCGGGTGGCAGCTCGCAACGCTCGCTTTTCTTCGCATCAAAGCACACGTGCGCCACCGCAAAAAAAAGAGGGTGGTCGTCCATAAGTCTGTTAGGAGCAAACTCGTTTAGTCGCAGACCAATCCCCATTTGCCGGCGCGCTCACCCTCATTTACCCCCAAATAGCCCGGCTAAGCTCGTTCAATTTTAACAAACGTCCTTCGATGCTCAGCGGGAGCACTCCTCAAAATCGAAAGTAAACAACGAGAGTCAAATTTTTTTCGTGTGGTTTTGGTTTGACTCGAAAAGCGACTTGCTTACAGGTGGAGAGCTGGGGAAGCTCAGGCAAAGGGGCGGGACAGTGGGGAAAGAAAACGCTTTAGGGGAAAGAAAACGCTTCAGGGGAAAACGCTTTAGGCTTAGGGGAAGTAAAATGCTTTAGGGAAAAGATAACACTTAAGGGGGTAAAAGAACTTTTTGGGATGAAAATGCTTTACGTCAAAGAAAACGCTTTATTGGGAAGAATAAGCTTTAGGCGGATTAAAGATTTAGTGAAATAACTTTTACGGAGAAGATACTTTATAGAAGAAGACGCTCTAGGGGAAAGAGGCAACGAGAGAAGGCTGAGGAAGTGAGAGAGAGAAAGTGATTTAGGGAGAGAGGAGAGGTTAAGTCCGTTATCTCCAGCCCAGGCCTATGAATTTCCAGCAATTCCTCAGTGGAACAAGGAGCCAACAGAGCGGCAACATTGAGTGCTACTTTACATAGCGGCGTGAGGAGCTGTGTGGCAGGACGGCCGCCAACCGATGGCCGTATTGCGACCGCGCCAGGGACGTGATGCGTAGAATGAAATATCAATTTTTCTTAAGGAAACTGAAATAAAAATTTAAAATTTTTTCAATTTTAAGGATTTTGGTACGTTGAGGGGAACGTACGTATGGGGAAGTGCGTTTGAATTGTTACCATTCATGCATCCTTGATTAGCTTCTGCGCCGCAGATCCGCGTGTGACTCGGCCTTGTCAGTGCTTCATTAATTCGAAATGTGGGCCCCAAATGTCACTTTAGAAATGTGGGCCCCAAATGTTACCTTAGAAATGTGGGCCCCAAATGTCACCTTAGAAATATGGGCCCCAAATCCACCTTAGAAATGTGGACCCCAAATGTAACCTTAGAAATATGGGCTTCAAAGGTTACCTTAGAAATTTGGGCCCCATATGCCACCTTAGAAATGTGGGCCCCAAATGTCACCTTAGAAATGTGGGCCCCATATGCCACCTTAGAAATGTGGGCCCAAAAGTTAGCTTAAAATGAAAAATAGAGGTTACGCGAGGAACGACGTAACAGATGTTCGCTCTACAACGACATTTACCCTTAAATAAGTGAAGGAACGCATCGTGAGAAAGTAAATGGGGGTCTAAATCGGCTAAAAAAGACTCGTATGAAGGATATCGACGAAAAATGTACCCACCGATTTGAAATATTGATAATATTACGTATTTTCTATTACTTTCAGTAGGAGGGACTCAGCAAAATATCAATTTCACTTTTGGCCAGGCTTTCGACGGAATGAGTTCCAGCCGTCGTCATGGGCCCCAAATGTCACCGAGACATTTATTTATTTTGACCGAGACCGGCACTGCATAAATATTTCAGTATTTACACAACGGCATAAAACAACTGCTGAAAAAAACGATAAAGAATATACTCTAGCTTTCTGTCAAAATGAAGTATAAGCGATCATGCTCAGTCGCTTAAACTAAAAATTATGGAAAATATACAACCAAGACGTCCTCTGTTTCAAATCAATATTTTGTTGAAGATTAATTCAGTCGATTTCTTCTGGCTTGTGAAGTTTATTTCCCAAAACTTCTGGCTATAAAATGTAGGTCATTGTGTCACCCCTGATAACAAGCCATGTTTATTAGACCGAAATATAAAAAATAAAATTTACAACCCAGAAGAAGTCGACTAAATTTACCTTCAACATTGATAATCTAGGAATTAAGATCTTCAAATAAAAAAACAATATTTTGTATGTGTGAAGGGATTCATTTCCTCACACCGCAGCATACCGTACAACAGTTCAATTCCGATATTCATATTTCCTTAGCGTTCATTTCGAGGCGAGTCCGTCTGGCTCCAGATTTCCCCCTGCCCCCAAGCGTGATACGGGCACCACCTGATGCTGGGGTACCGCCTGATGCTGGGGTACCGCCTGATGCTGGGGNTGTGCACTGTTCCGCTCAGTGCTGCGGAAACTTGGTATAGGCACAGGTCCCTATGGCCTTCATGGCTACACGAAGGGAACTTGACTTTATTTTACATTTATCAACTACAGGTGAAGGAATTTATAATGAACATCCGCTAACATAATTGAGCTGAATTTTCAAAGTAAAAAGCTAAATAACTACATATGTCGGAATTATACAATTGCACTATTTCATAGATACATAATGTTGAAAAATATCTAAAATCAGGGGATTGATTTTTCGTGCACGTGTTTAACATGCGTCAGACGCCGCCGTCAGCAGGTCTGCGCTGGTCGTTAGGGCGGGTCGATGTTCAGAAGCTTGAGTTAAAGAAAGGCCATGGAAAAGCCTTTAATCTACACAGCGATACCGGCTTCCTCATCGTCGCGTCAGCAGGAAAGAGGCAAGCGACTGAGATACAAAATGAGAGTGGTGGAGAAGAGAAGCGTGCGCATCTTGAATACGATGAATTTATGTTGTTTGAGCTGTGGCTTCCTCTTGATGAAATGTCTGGAGGCCGTGCAAAAAAAACAGCTCTCTCTACAAATTTGGCTACTAATATTACCGAGAGTGTGTGAAACATTCACAAAATGAACTGAAAATAGATTAATGAATACTTCGGACGAGCTTGGATTCTCCATTACTGCTTTCGGTAAAGGCACAGTTACCCAAGATAAACTAATATTCTCACCAGAAAGTTACATTTCTGGAACAATAGTCTGGAGGGTTCTGTTCTAGCGAGACTACAGAGACGATTCAACCAATACCGTCGCTTGTTGAACTCAAAATGAAGCGACGACTTGGTTAACATTCAAAATGTTCTCACGGATTTGCTTTTGCCTGTGCGAAAAGTCTCTTCATAAAAAATATTGTGCAACTGAAATACGTTCTTACGCTATCATAATTTCCGTTATGCACAATGTGCGTCACGGTTTGCTCAAGTATTTTATGCTATCAAGAAAGGAGGCAAAGGCAAAGAAATGCAAGAAAGAAAGAATCAAGGCAGAGAAACAAAAAGGAACGATAGGGACGGGTTTAAAATGACGATACGTGACCACAAAGTTTAAAATTTAACGTCTATTCGGGTGACTCAGCGTGACTGGTGTCAGACGGCACCCAACTTGAGTGAAAACTCAAGAACAGGCCAATCGGCCCACGCCTATTTCCGTATTCTATTTTAACTACTCACGAATACTCTACTAAAACTAACAAATTGATTCAACCCAAAAAGTATGTGTGGTGGGGCAGGAAGAATTTATTAATGGCATTAATGGCATTAAGCCATTGAAAATGAGAAGAAAAAGTTTGATTTACAGACTAAAAATTAACATGAAATAAGTCCCATAAAATTATCTAATGAACATTTAAAGATACATATTCCAGACAGGCTGGTGACAGTCAAGAATGCTTGCAGCAATTCAGTGCTGCTGTCGTTCAAGCATCGAGTTATACCTTACCTTTACAAGATCGCAGGACGCGTCACACCACTGCTAAACTTCTAGATCGTCACATAAGCAAATTGCTTCATTATGCCTTTCTATATCGGTTAAAACGATGCTTGCAAAAAAAATTGCCTAAATCAACAAAGCTATGTAACAGAATTTAATTTCTGTCTTGTAGATGCATCAAAATCATAATTTCCAATGGCCTTTTAGAGCAGCAAAATTACAAAAATTGTAATCTTAGAATTTTGGTTCCAGGTGAATGTATTTTAACTGTTATTTTTATATATAATGTCAGTGATAAATATAGTGAAGAGCAAAGCTTCGTAGAACTAATGTTTTATCATCATTTTTTCTACGATGAAAGGATAGAGGAACTAGTGCTTAACTGACAGGAGCAAACTAGAGTTACCTAGGGAAATAGCTTCTATTCTATCTAATAAAACCTTTTCCGTCAGACTTCACAGCACCTAATCATTACAAGGGCACAAATTACAGGTAATACAAAACTCCAATCCATTTGAAAAAACAATAATATTCGCCAACTCCTCTCATTTGTCCCATAAATCATATCTAAGCCTCTTGTGAAAACATACATTTCATGTTTCAGGTCATGCGACCTCAGGCATCTCACCTACACAAAACACACAGTTACGACTTCACACATCTCACCTACACAAAACACACAATTACGACCTCACACATCTCACCTACACAAAACACACAATTACGACCTCAGGCATCTCACCTACACAAAACACATAATTACGACCTCAGGCATCTCACCTAAACAAAACACACAATTACGACCTCAGGCATCTCACCTACACAAAACACACAGTTACGACCTCACACATCTCACCTACACAAAACCCGCACACAATTCCTACTCTCACAGGTTTCCCGAACCTACAGCATCTCTTACCTTTCGAAATCCAGAAGCTCAAAATGCGCTCAGCAAGATGGTTCACCAGCTCCATAACCTTCTCAGGTTATCATCACTGCACTTACCTCCCTAATTACGGCTCTGTTTCAAGATCACATTACGATGATCATTCTGGATCATGATTCCGGCTCAACAAAATCTTGTATCTCCCCCAACACCTACAACACTGACCATCACCCTATTTCGACGTTCTGAAACCCGCACACACAAGAACAAACGGCAAGACAAATTTCCCGAGGCCATCGTAATTCTTAGTAATTTGATTCCAGACTTGGGAAGTTCGGGCGGAGCTTCGGTGGTTTCGCTCCCGCGGCACCGCTGCCAGGTAGAGAGAGGTGCGGGCTGCACTGCTCAGTGTAGTGTGGAAGCAATGCTTTGAATTCATTGTATGAGGTCAACCATCTTTTTTTGTTGCGTGCATGTATGCTATTTAGAATGAGAGTTTGAATTAAAATAGATTAGAAAAGTGTCAACTGAAACCTATAAAAAACCGCGCAAGCAAATAGCCTCCATTTCGATTGGTATCTATGATACCGTTAAACTGTACAACAATAAAAACTTTCATTTTTGATATATTTGAAAAAAAACTAGGACCTCAGGGTGGCCATGTTTTGGACCGAAACGTTGTCGAGAATTTTAGTACAATAATATTCGCTATTTTGAAGTTTTACTCTAGGATGGCTTTAAAAAAAGTTGACCAATTACTGTCTCAGTATTTTTAGGAAGGTGGAACATATTTCAAAACTGAAATGTAAAATCAATGCTGGTTTTTCAGCCGTTGAAACAGGTGCTGTGCACGTCTCATTCGTTGCCAGATGATGAAGGGTGAATTGAAGCCTGTTAAAATAAAGTTGAAGAAGTGTAAAGTTAAATTTGAGTTTGACTTTTAAGAGGTAAGCCAGAGCATGAAGGGTTCAAACAAGTTTCTTTGTCTCGAGCAGAATGTATCGTAAACAGCAAGAAAATGCTCAAAACATCGATTTCATACAAGAAAATTTTTATGAATGAGGTTAACTAAAATGATGCAGTCGAATGTTTAAAGTTGATTTGGATTCACTGAACAAGAATCGTTTCTCACATCGATCTCAAAACGGCGCTCACAACTGATGCGCAGCACCGTACCACTTCACCACAGTACATTGCAACAACGTTTCACCTTGCAAAATCCAAGACCAAGCCTCGTAATGTCCCATACCATCATCACAACCAACCACAACGTACCGATGTCAGACGACGCCTCGTAATGTTTCACACAATCACCACAACAAACCACAACGTAAACACTTCGTACCCACAACAAGCCACGACGTACCAACGTAAGACGACGCATCTTAATTTATTGTTTTCCTTTGCATTACCTATGACCATGGAAATCCGGTTGTCGCGTAACATCTCACATGAGAATTTAAGATTTAAGCTTGTTTATCCAAGAAATGCACTCCGCGGTTCCGTGAAAATCAGTTATCCTTTAGCCGGGAATCGAACTCTGAATTCCCAGCTGTGAGAGTAACTCAGTTTCAACACTCCACGGAGTCTACGATTCAGCAATTGCGAGAAAACTGTGATCAGAAATCAATCGCAACAGTAAAAGCTTGGGTATTCATCACAACTTGTTACCATTTCCCATGGGTCCACACAGCCCTCAAACTCGCTCTATTTTTTAGAAAAAGCTGTATCTTGGGTAGGTTTACCTCGAAAACTTGCTTTTCATTCGCCAACCCAACAACCCTACGTGGTCAAATGGGCCCTCTTCCTGAAAAACGATACGTAAAATATTTTCCAAATAAGAAAACATCTCTTCTGTTAGTCATCTCTGATAGCCCATTTCACAGAACTCGTAAACATAATTTTACCAAAACAGCGTTGGCAAGCTTGCCTTCATAAATATAGCATAGGCCTACTTCTGTCCCTACTCTAACAACAACCCCACCGTAGGCCTACTCAAGCAACCCTCCCGGGAGGCATATTTTCGCATCAAATCAGCAACGGTGACAAGATCCCCGGCTTGACGAATGGGAGGATTCAATCGAGGGCGTCTACGTACGCGGCTGCACAAATGCGACTCTGGAACGAATCTCATCTTCTTGGATGAATTTTCAAGATGCTCCAGAAAGTGGGCTCTCAAAAACAGGGACGAGTCGATGAGGCTTGAGGTGATTCGGTTTTGGGGAACTTTTCACAGAAAACGTAAAAACAAAGAATGAAAAAATAGAACTCAGCCTCAGTAGTCGAGATATTCCCAGGGTCGTGATCCATATTTCTCTTTAGATTAGTGGGACGACCTTGAATTGCGTAGGTTCTGAAGCAGAGGGAGATTCAGAGATGAAATGACAAATCGAATTTAGATTCAAAAATATGTATAATTCCCAACTAAGATTTTAAGCCGAGGACTAAAACATTTGCTTTTATAAAATATCGCGTTAGGTTAGGATGCGCGAGCATACAACAAAGTGGTCAAAATTAGGTTTAGCGACGCAATGAGTAAATAAGGTTTAACTGATGACACTGCCGGGATAAAAATGAAGTCTGATGACTGGAAAAATAGAAAAGGCAAATGAGCGTAACATGGAAATGAGAGTGGCATTCGCAATGCTTCGAGGTCTTGTCAGACTTAATTTACAGGTCAGCGTTTGAATTAATCATAAGTAAAACCAGTCGTCTTTTTTGCTTGTCATCTCTTTCCGAGCTTAAAATTTACGAAGCTATTAAAAATTCTTAGAAGAGCACAGAACGTCCGCAATTGAAGAAAGCTCTACTTCAATGTTTATATAAATGAGGGATTAACGTTGATCTTGCAATTTTTAACAACTCTCGTGCGAGAAAATCTAATTACAAGGTATTCAGATCGTCCAAGCACCGATAGCATTGGCACCGCAATTCTCAATAAAATTAAATTCTGAAATTGAAACTTCAGACTTTAAATTTCTCAAGCTTGAATTTTTCTCCAGAGAAAAACGTTATTGGCTTTACAAAGAAAAAGGTGTAGTATTTTTCTGTGAATTGTTGACGTACTTCACGCTTATTACTTTCGCTAGTACTTTTATGTACTAATTAGCAAAAGTACCACTGTAGTACTCTCTAAGGACAATAATCCTGACCGTGCTCAAGTCATATTGGAATCAATCGAAGCCTAGAATAGGGACTATAATGCGTATTTTACCAGAATAATTTATGCTTACACAAGCGATATTTCACTCGCTGCCTCCAGAACTTTGATCATTTTTAAAAACTCGCAGCAAAGCGATGAAAACGGTCTATTGAATATAATAAACTTTTATTTTTCTCAACTTCTGTAACATGCAAAATGGTCGAGTGATGCGCGGCATTAGACGGAGCAGAGTCGCAATTAAATTACTAAATGTTACGTCTCCAAATGTTAAAATATTTTTAGTTTAGATTCATGAACGGGTTTTCAAGTATAAGTGTCGGTTACGAGAGAGTCGTCTTGTTCTCGAACATCGCTCAGCAGCGGCGATGTTGCAGCTAATAATGGCAGTCCGAGAGGACCTTTTGAGCTCATTAATTACGACGAAAGTGGTACTCGTCAGGACCTTCTAGGATGCGGAAGTCGCAAACAAACATTTTATTTCATTTTGTAGCTCACAAGGAGGACAGAAAAAGGCGTATTGAGAACACACTGTTGAGAAATAAGGTCAAGGCTTTCAAGGAAGAAAGCTGAACTGAAGCTAGTCTTGCAAGTTAGAATCACATGCGATTCAGGGCATCGTTCGTATCACGACTATTTTTCTATTTAATACGGAAAACCGTAAATGAATGTATTAGAGACAAGGAAAGAAAACTTCACCCTAAAAAACTGATTAATGTTCAAGTTGAGATGATTAAAAATTATTATGTAAATACAATGACCTGTTTTCGTATATTTCGTGATTGTGCATCGCTTCCATTTCTACTTGGTTATTTCGTGATGTATCTTATGACCTGGTCCTAGTCGAGGACCAGGACCAGGACCAGGACCAGGATCAGGACCAGGACAAGGACCAGGACCAAGACCAGGACCAATAAGCACACAAGCCTCGACATCATCAGCAAACACTCGTCTGTCTGGCAGATCTAAGGCTTCTTTTTCCTCGAAGTGAGCGTCATTTCGGCCTTAGATGAGCCTCCTGTAACATATTGTTGCTTTGATAGACGTAATTACTTTTGCGGAGTACGAGCCGTGCAAAGTGATATTCCATGCTCATTATGTTGGAAGATGTGGCGAGACTTTATTAAACTGGCACGTGAATTGAGTCGAAGAAGATAAATTGTCAGTTGTGTAAGGGAAAAAAAGGCAGGAGAAATTGCAAACCTAAAAATTGGTTTTGTAACTGTTCCTGAAGCTCGAAGTTTTTCAGAGCAACCAAAAATATCAGATTTTTAAGGTGTTCGTAATATATTAGCCTATTATGGAACACAGGTGCACAGCGATGTCAATGAATAATAATGATGACTTCTTCGATTGTTCCTCACAGAGCGCCTTCGTTTCAGATCTTTTACTGGATGTACCCTAGCTTCAGATACCCTCAGCATTATATCTTACAATATATATTTATAGCCTTTTTAATGAAGTTTTTACGAAAAGTTATGTAAAATTATTTCAGCAGTTTGTATACCGCGCTCGACTTAGCCATATGTAACACAATTGTAAAAAAGTTTAATTTTTATTCTAGATTAGATAGTTAAATCTTCGGGGTAATATCCGTAGACAAATTGTAAAATTGCACCTCCACAAAGTTCATGTGCTTCTCTACACACGTCTCACGTTGTTTTACCATGCATAGCACCTTCGCTTGTTCTCATTTCTTCCAAAAGCTCTATGTTTATTTGATACCGCAAGCATTGCTCACATTTGCATATATATTGGTGTCGCTTATGCTACGTTAACAGCACATGTGCAAAGGACTCGTCAGGGAAGGACGAGAGTACGAGTTTCGGCTGCGCTCACTTTCTCTCCAGATCATTGATTTCAATGTTATCGGAGTCTAAAGTCTCATTCAAAATCCCTTAGAAATATTAAAATTACCCAATCGAGGCTTTGGCTCTTCGCAAAATGTAATCGAGCATTTGTTGACGCAACCATGCCGACCACAGCTTCAGTTATTCAGGCAGTTGGAAACGGCATCATTTGGAGTGGATTGACGTCAATAAGAATGGTAATGGTGTGGAATTTGATGAATGTGTAAACATTCAAAAAGACATAGTGTGCGGGTTTTGTAATACAGCTAAAGGTGCTTTTGAGAAGAAATGAAGCTAGGTCTGGTTTCCTAAGGAAGAGCAATGAACTAAAGGCAAGCTTGGCACCTATAATGCGTGACAATTTAATTTTACGCCCCAAAATTATTTCATTAATATGAAGAAAACGTTGTATGAAATATCAGATTTCAGGACGTATGCTTTACAAAGAACTAAATTTTCCAGTGGCGATGCACAAAAAAGGAACAGTAGAGAAAAATCGTCTATTTTTTATTTTTGTTGGATTTTCAAGGTTTTTTTGTCCCTGTACTTGGCAGTGACTTATTTTATCAGGAATACATCCTGAACAATCTGGTGATGGAGGAGGGTGAGCCAGAAACTAAGCAGCTGCTTCTTTTCTCAACGAAATGCAGCAGGGATCTCTCGATGATTTAAATATGTACGAGCACGAGTGCCATTTCTCTAATCCGGAAGATACCATTGCCTCTTCACTCCGATAAAACATGCTTCACCGGAAATTTGCAAGTAACTTCTCTCCCAACTCGGCCTAGGCCACGACACCTGCGTGCGGTGCTTGTCGAGAAGGAACAGCACTAGTAAGTAAACTAGCTGGGACATCACTAGTAGACACTCGCTTGTCTTCCAGATCTAACGCATCTTTTTGTATAAAGTTAGCATCATTTGGGGTCTCAAATTAGCTTTCGGTGTTATTGCGTTGGGTGGTGTAGTTTCATTTTGTTTTATTCGCTTTTGCCAGTATCCTTCAGGAATTTTTTAGCTGTGTGTGAATTGAGAGGCATCGAGAGTTGATATTCTATAATATGGAGAGAAAGCAAGGAAGATGTTGTATGTTAAGGTACATACTTGTCAGTTAACTACCGGTGAAGTTTGAGATCGCTCACGATCTTCATAAGATACCGAATTCCTCAGGGTGCTCGTACAACGAATTTTTTTTCACCAAATCCCATTGACAATTGGGTAGATCATGTGAAGCGAGTTTTCAAGTGTGTTATACAGGGTGCTAGGGAAAAAAAGGTACAACATTTCACACCTACATGAACGGGGCAATCAAAACACTTCTGCCCCAATGAAACTTTGCGAAAAAAAAATTGATTTTTGAGATATTTAATGAAAACGTTTAGACG
>VOMN01055641.1:0-13964 GCA_014899125.1 Orchestia grillus
ACAGTCCAGCAGTACAGGGTATATAATAAGTTCATAACAGTACCACTTAAAACTGTAAATGATGAGCGACCGTTATTGGTAAGGTTGACTAAGAAATTCAAATTTGCTGCAGAGCATTGGAATTATATTTCGTTTCCCAATCGTTTTCAGATTTGGAAGGGAGTTTTCATACGCCTTATTTCATCTACCGTGTACAGAATCACTTTTCTCATTGTACCTGTCACTTTGATGTCTCTTGTCCAAAATCTTTTCACTCACTTTTACCTATACAGCAGTGAACACTTTATACAAGCAACCAATACTCCTAAACCTAAACTGCTCATCTCTTATACTTGCTGTGGCATCGTCATTTCTGAGCCTGTCATGTGGGCTGGCAGATCATATCAATCCCCTTTTTCATGTTTTTAAAACCTTACATTTATTATCACTGTAAAATGATCAACATTTTTCATAAGTATCTGACCGAGTTAGTTATGAAGTCTTTCATTTTCCCATTCTTGGACTGTCACTGATAAACCCGTGTACCCTGCAACCTGCCTTACTTCTCTTACTTAGTTTATTTCTTTGTTTTTCACTCTCATATGCTTCATAGTCCAAGATTTTTTTGTTATCTTTGGTGTTGACTGTGATCAAAGACAAGGTGAAAAGAGAAGTTTTTCAGGGCAGTTGTGAAAGTCTGTGATACTTTTTAAATTTAATACTTTCTAAAATTATTCCAATGGACATTTAATTTTGTGGACATTTAATGAAGCCATTTTTACATGTGTTCAACTGTTTAGATGTGACTGTTATATTAATTAACTGAACTAAATAAATTGCCAATTATGTATGGGGTGCTTTAAAAATATTTACTTTTCTAGTTTAACAGGTTTCTAAAGTATTGTGATGATAGTTACTTTAAATTTAATGTGTCACATCTCAAATATCTTTGTTTTATATGTTTTTAAGAGTACTTTTTAAGATTTTGAAATAGTTGGAAAATAGTTCAGAACTCGCATTTAATGAACAATGGCCTGTAATGGAGCACTGGATCAAATTGTTGCTTGGACGTTAGCAAATTTTGACATAGAAAGATAGTGTTTAAAACATCTGTGTGAGCTTGAAAATTTTCCATTTATGAAATACTATCATATAGACAAAGTAGCTTTTTTATAAGCAATTTAAAATTGTTAATAAAAATAGCTCACTTAATTTGTATATCTGAAGTATGCAAAGTAATGCTTAGTATCATCTGTAAAATAAGGTGACGATAATAATTTGTTATCTTTTACTTCACAGTAAGTTTCAAAATTATTTGGTAAATGAGATCTTCTATTGTCTCTCAAATAGTAAATGTTGGTTTTGGATGGTATTCAGTATATACATTTTAACAAACATTTTCTGTCTACACACAGAAGAAAATGGAAAAAACACTTGGCAAATTTTTGAAAATATGAGTAAATCATTCAAAATATTTAACAAATAGGAGTATATTAATTATTTTCTAGGAAAACATCTATTGGCAAAAACAGCCTCAAATCTCTGCCTATTTCCAGTAAGCTTCATACTTGAATTTGCTTTAATTTATATCCAGTCTTCTTTGCAAAGTTTCTTTAGTTCAATTTTTTTTGTATTTTCTACCAGCATTCATAGCTTCAATTGTTTCCATAAATGTTCAATTGGACTGAGATCTGGAGGCTGACCCATTCCAAGATATCATTGTTGCTATCCCTGGACTACTGTATTTTGTGGCTGTGTTTTGTATTATTTTAATCTTACAATTTAAAATCATGGTCATGTTGAAATAATTATGCATTCATTGTTTTTTTAATTATTTTCTTCTCTCCGAACCCATTTGATGAAAAATGTTCAATCTCACTCTTCCACTGTTGTGTTTAATTATGGGTATGATGTGTCTGGCTTGTATTTTGTTTTTGTTTTCCTCATGCTTATATGCAAACCTTACTTTTCTTGCTTTCTCTTACTTTGTTTATTTCTTTGTTGTTCCCTTGCATTTGCTTCATAGTCCAGGATTGCATGCATGTTTCTTCCATAAAGCTTGATTTTTGTTCCATCTGACCAAATCACTTTCTTTGTCAAAACTGCTGTAACTCATATTCACACTCATTTGCAATTTTAATGTGATTCTGCATGTATTGGTATTTTGATATCAGGTGCTTCCAGGAGACCTATAGTTCATGCAATGGTCTTTCAATTTTGACCTTCAATTCCAACATTCTTGAAGTCTCTAAATTTCGTGATGAGTTGAAAAAGAGCTTTACTAAACATTTCCGGTATTTAGATTGTTCAACTTTCATTTTAAATGTACATGGACGCCCAGTTTGTTGGATGTTCGCTATTGTTTGACAATTTTTCCGCTTGTAAACAATGACATCACACCAACTATGCCTACAAGCAAATTAAAGTCTAAAGCAATATTTCAGTATCCCATCCCTTCTTTGTGACGCTTCACAATCATTTTCAAACATAAGCTGATAGTTCTTTATTTTTAGCCATCCTCGAATATTGAATAATATCATCACAGTTAGAAATAGCAGACAGAATTGTGCAATGCTGTGATTGGTTAAAATATAGTATGTAAGTGTGAAAAAAAAACATGGTCAACTGTTTGGTCTGTCATAATATTTTCATGTGGTTTTAGGTAATTATTAGGATAATTTATTAATGATAGTTATAAAACGTGCTAAAAACAGTGCTTTTCAGTTTCCTTCTGGGTATAGATAGACAATATTTGTTACAATGCCAATGTCAAATTTCACTCAAAACTATTTGTTATCTGAGAAACGATAAAAATTCTAATGTCCTGAATTCTTTTACTACCCTGTCTATAATTTTTTTTAATCATTTTAATGTTTTCTTGTTCTGTTGTTTAATAATTGATAATATTATTCATTCATTTATTGGAATAATTTAGCTGTGTTTATAAATACTTAAATTGTTAGCAAGTTTATGCTGTAGCAAAATGTGATCCTGTTACAGAGGATTCGGGTCGCTACAGCTCGCCAGGCTCAGCGCACTACGCCACCAACTATCTGAGCAGCGGGCAGTGGCGACAACAAGACTCGCCTGAGCGCTACGGTGAGAGCGAGTTCTCGCGGTCCCGCCCAGCCAATATCGACAAGGGACTCTTCGATGACGTGTAGACGTCACAGCAACTACTGGGTGCAGTGTCTGCCACTTCTTTTACTTCTTAGTGGTGCTCTTCTGTCTCGCTTCTAAAGCTTAGCATAGTTACTACAACCTAGCCATGTTTTCATTAATGTCCATTTTTGTTGACTGCTATGTGCCTGCTTAGTGTTTTCAATAGTCATGCTATTTGTACTAGGTCCGAGAATTTTCTAAGTATCATCTTCTAGAATTTTCGCGATAAAAATTCCATAATGGTTTAATTATATTGAATACGGTTATTGCTGGGATGTTTGTAATATGTGATGCTTAATTGTTTTCTGTTAGGTACCGATTCCTAATTTTTGTGTATTGCAGAACCCCTAATGTAATCGCATTTTACCACCCAAAGTAGCTCACACTAATTACTGTTTTGTTTCATAGGCTTCTTTCTTTAAAACTCGAATAAAAGTTTTCATTTGAGGGTATTAGTAAATATCAGAGTCAATTTTACAGAAAAGATCTCCTTTGATGTATTATTTTAGTATCTCTCTGTGCAGACGTAATACATCGTTAAAAAATTTATACTAATGCTGAATTCATGAACTTTTTTCTGAATTCCGAGTACTTTTTCCTTAGTTTCTTATGGAAAAATTTTTCAGCTTATTGATTAGTTGATTTTCTAACTAGTTTGTAGATTTTTTTAGCTTGATGTAGCTTGCTGGGCTGCTCCTTATAACAAAACTTTTGCAGCTTAAATGCCCTGCAAGAATTCATGTGCTTTACAGCCAATTCAATGTACTCTATAAATCTAATATTTGTATGTAGTGTCCATCAGAGCGTTACCTATTGTCAATAATTTGTGGAAACTATCAGCTAATGAATTATAGAGTTCAGAAATAACCTCAATCGTGCTATTATCTTTCATTATTAATATGTCAGTTATTTTTATTTAGTTGAAATATACTTGGTCTCCATCACTCATGAATTCTAGAACTGCGAAACTTGGCCTTCTATTCGAGGTGTATAGTCTTGTTCAGAACTGATTTGTTGGCTTGTTAATTTTGCTTACTGTAATACTGTATCTATCTAGCTAGTTCGAGTGGATGATTATGCTTTTTATTGGATATGGGAGAAATCAATTTATTCTATTTTTTATTTTTCTATCATTAAAACTAAAGCACGTTTTTGCTACTGAGGGACATTTAAGAAAGTTGATTTTATTATAGGCCTCTGGTACTAAAGCATTCGGATTTTTATCAAATAACTGAATGCTAAGCATGCTGAAGAATACAAGATTTAAATTAATTTATTATAAATAGAATACCCTCTGCAAAAGTAACAATGGTTTCCCTATTCAACAATGCAAACCCAAGATCTATTCCAGATTTTGTCATCAAATATCACCATGCAGTAGGTATCAGGTAGTAACATAAGTTCTGTGTATGTACTCATAATCTTCACCTTTCATGAAAATTTCTGTCCACCTATCCGCATGTTTCATGTCTGAATCGTCTTTAATATAATATATACTTTTTTTAAAGTCAAAGAGCTTCTGTTATTTTTTGATGTGTTCTGAAGTAGATTATTTTTTTGTCTAGAACGTGAATGAGATTTAGGATATCCAAAGAGGTGAGTGTGGCTGTTAGATGCCTGAATGTCACTCTGAGTCACTTTGCAAGATGTTGACGCTCTTTAACTTAATAAAGGAAATCTCCTGTGCGATTAATCAAGTTTGAATGCTTTATTACCAATGCCGGGTAAAGTTCCCTATAATTGCTGTATTGGAATTCTTACTCCACTCACTTTGTAGGGTAGATTTTTGACTTTCACTTGTATCAAAGCTTTTATTCCTATGATCTGCACTACAGGATAGAGTACGAGACTCGTGTATGTTTGATAATATACTCATTTACAGCTGTCGCCCGAAATAGCTCTATCTGGTGAGATAACATGCGCCTGTTAGAATTCTTGCACAAGTTAATCAGTTAGTCAGTGTTGAACACTCAGTAACTCTATGATACGTGTGTTAAAAAATGAATTAATCTTATAACAATTTCATTTCCTTCCGGCGACTGCCTATCGTTAATTCGTTAAATGCTGTAGCAGCCTTGCTTTTATGTAGCTGGGTTCAAAAAGCCTTTCGCATATTCTTGGATATTAGCCGTAAATTTTCTCACACGTAACATAGGTAGAGTGACACTCAAAGTAACTGAAACATTTAAAAAAATAACAGACTCAAGTCTAGTAGCTATAAAATACAGTTAAAGTGTGACACTAAGAAAGTCCTAATTTTATAAAAATTTCGCCCATTCAATAAGAGAATTTGATCATGTCTCAATAGTAAATTTCGTATGTGTACCACGTAATTCCATTCACTATGATACTGAGCGCCGTGCTATTGTCTAACTTTTTCTGAATGGCAAATGTAAAAGGACTATAATGAAACATTGTTTTGTCTATTCTGTTTTCGGATTTTAGGGGGCTCCTGCGCTTACTTTCCAATGTACCAGTAGCAGTGAAATAATCCTTGCAGTGAAGGAAATTTATTTTCTTTCATCGTATTATAGTGTCAGCCCTCATCAAAGGATGTACTGTTATTCGCGGGCTACACTACTTATAGCGGTTTGTTACTCGCATTCATTCTCTTCATAGTATCGTGAGAAACTAGATCCCATTGGGAATTAGAGCTCCTCAAATTGTGTTGATTGCTACACAAGGCAGCACAGGTGTACTTCCTCAAAAATCTTGGAATTATATCTGGCACCACATCTTAGGGTATACTAGTGTACCACAATTTCAGGCATGTTGTGTTTAATCTACGAATCGGAAGAATCTTCGTGTAGAAGATTGTAGTCGATTTAGTTTTACTGGTTCTCTGGTGGTAGCTGCTGGTATTCTGTTGAAACTCTGGTCACTCCTTTACTTAACTTTTGTCAAATTTAGGTATTTCGTATTTTGGTTGAAACACTTGAAGCGAATATGGTAGTTTAACTCTTGTGTGATAATAGTCATTGAATGCAGTTACCTTGCAGTTGAGTTGAATTTGTGAAATCTCAACCGTGACAATATGGGATCAGCAACATGTAGCCTATATTCGCAGTCACTCCTATTTCGATTTATCCTATATTTTTCGAAAACCATTTTCTTATTTTTGTAACTGGTTAACTCTAAGCGTAATTTGTGATACGTTTTATTTTATGCCATTGTAGAAAATGTAATTACATATAGGGTCAGCTCTAAAGTGTAGTAGATTAAGTTGCAGGTTAGTTCGTACTACCTCAGTGTTCCTGCAGAATAATTTCGTTCTATTTACTGCTGTTGTGTAACTGCATGTACCAAACATGGTTGTGTGTATTCAGTGTTATTTTTAAATTGCGTTCACCAGTACAGGGTGTTATTAAAGTTTTAATTATATTGAATGTTCTGTAATCAGAATTATTCTGAATTTTCTTCTTTAAATTAGAGGCATATTTTAAAAAGGATTGAACATTATTGACTTTCTAGATTAAATTTATAAATTGAATTTTGCTTCAAACGGGACCCATTTTTTTCAGTAAATGTAATATGAACGCATTAGGTAAAGCTAGCAGTAGCACGTTCGATTAGATTTGAAGAGCAGAATGGATCCTTTTTGAAGTTGAATGTAGATTCAGACAAGTACAATAAAATTATTAGGGCTAATTTTTTCGAAATATTATTTTGATATACACCTAAAAATCAATGAGGGCCATTTTGTAGAGCATTTTAATTTGTGAAAATTTTATAAGCTCCTGTGTTTAGCATAGGGTCAAGTTATTTTTTAAACGAAGGCAAGCAAAGTTCTTTCAAATTCCCTAATGCCCGAGGTTGAAATAAATACTACTTTCATGTACTTTGCCCTAGAAGCCTTGTAGCTTATTCGGGCCCACATGTAGAATATATCCTGCTCCCAGTTCTTCGTCATTCCTCATTTGATTGTAAACCTGTATCTGANTGTAAATTACTTGTGGTAAATAAATGTTTCCCAATGTTTCAGGTATGTAATTTAACAATTGTTTTGTCATTGTTTCACTGGGGCTTTTCTTTTATCTAGATCATTTGCTGTTGATACCCGAGCTCAGTTATTGTGAGCCTGTGCGGTGTGCTTGCTTTAATGTGCTCTTCAGAGAAATGTCTTACGCGTTACATGTATCTGTGCATTAAACAAAAAAAATAATAATTTATTTACTTCTTAGATAAGATCAAGACATGAGATTTATCTGCGTCTTATCCCTCAGGGGGCATAGGGATAGGCAATTGGGTTAAGTTAGTTAGGTTTGTCTACCCTATGCCATGGGAACTGGCATCCCCAGGGGAACACTTTTAGGTTACCTCAGCTTCATCTAGGCCTGCAGGACTCCTATATTTCATGTCCATTTGGCTTCTTTACATTTTCATGCCTTCTTCCCTCATTATTATTTATCTTATCTTCCTCTTCCTTCTTAACTTTCCATTATGTTTTGCGAATCGTATATGATAAGACAGCTGTGCATAAATTCCAATTTTTCTAGAGGCCATACTAGATTGTCTCATGTTTTCGCTCTCTTTGGTTGCCATTTCATGTGGGTAGGGAACTTCAAACCAACTAATAACCGAGCCTGATCTTATTTGTGTCTGACTAAATCCTGAGGGAAATAACCTGTATGCTGATTTGGTCTGTAATTTCTTACAAGTACAGACTTTTAGCTACTAATGAGTGTACTGTGAAGCTGCCCACAGCAGCAGATGGTGCACGTTTTACATGGAACTTTTGTGTTGCGCAGCTTTATTTTATTGTAATGCAGTTTTATTTTGTTACATGCCTTTATTTTACTGCCGCATTCTTTTTTATGGGTTTCAGCCATATCAGAAAAGCTCGTATTCATGAGAGTTCTCAATGTTTCATCCCTCTTTCCTTACTTAGTTATTTTTATCGTTATTCAACCTTATTACTATTGATGCACCGCTGTTGCGACTGCGAAAATAAATTTCGTTTACCCATCAATGCATAAAATTTATTTCTCAATGAATTTTGAATGTTTTAAAAACTTGTTGTCGCTCGGTTATATATATCGCAAATAAAAATGAACTTAAGATATCGTCTGGTTACTAAAATAAACCCTGTTAATAGGCCACTAAGCAATAAGCAGTCATAGGGTCATCAATACCTAAGTTAATTGAGTTTTATTCTATTTTGAAATTTCTTTCACTAATTATTCCAATAAAAACACGTAGAGGTACTATGAAATGAACAAAACCTTTTATTACCGTACCATTTCCTACCATGTGATTGACTGATATGATATAATTACCGTTAGGTGTCTCGAAAACTGAAAATCCTGCTTTAATGGGATTACATTTTTATACCTGGTCTAAGTTGTATTTTATTTTAAAATTAAAATTCTATGATATGACCTCATTTCAAATTGTGTCGATGTTCATTCAGTTTGACTTATTCTGCCGACTCAAAGAAACACGAATTGATCGTGAAGAGCGAAGAATTCATTGGTATGTAATAATATGTCACCATAAAAAGATAATTGTGAAATTTAAATATAATTATGAAGTTGCAGTTGGTTAAATAACTTTGGTTAAAGATCGATTCAGTATGGAAAAAGAGAGAAGGCCGCCAAATAACGTAGGGCAGAGGAAATTGTGCTCTAGAATTATATTAATGAACAAGGAGTTTACTATTTTCGATGCTATTGCGAACTTACAACATAGATCAAGCCAATTCTAAGAGCAAGTAAATAGAGCGCCTAAAACTAGTTCAGCTAGATGACTACTGAGAGCGTTCAAAGTTTTCACGGCCTGTCACAATAAAAGCAATTAATTATATTCGAATGGAACCAAGCATAGAAAATCCTTTTGTCCTTGAAAGAAAATGCTATTGGCTCCCATAAAAATTAATGTACTTGAGTATTTTTACACTTTTTGTAGCAATGAAAGTTTCGTAAGTTTAGCTGAGAACTTGTTGTTGGATTTGATCAAACCCGTTAGTCTTCAATTTTATATGTCAATACTTCTGTTCTTTCAAAGCCATATCTTCCTTATTTACGAAATAAGTATCATTCATTTTGCTCATTGTTATTAGAATATCTACTTGCTAAATTTTTTAAATATAACCCAGAAAATTTGTTTAGAAGTAATTTTTCAAATGAAATACCTTCTAATCCAAAAACAACACTCTGATAGGGGTCATTTGAATCGGTAATAGGAATCTCCTTTGTTTTTATACTGTTTTGTGAGTTTACTTTTGGATTTTATTGTTCGACTTCTTAAAAGAATTTTTTTTTTTTCATTGGCATATTTGTACGCTGTGACTCGGTGACCGCCATGAAAAATGACGTTTGTGTAGGGTCATTGTGCAATGCCTGAGATAAATCGTACCGTGACGTGGGCCTTTCCTGCCCACAAAATGTACTCCAAAAACGATATTCGTGGTAATTTGATTGCTCATAGCTCTGGTTCTAAAGAGATTTTAACCTATTAATGCATATTATGCATTTTTACGCACACCGGCAATGATACAGAATAAAAATAAATGTTCTGAAAGGTAATGCCAATAGATCTTGTATCATTTATACAGTGACTCTACATTTTCCTACTGAAATAACATATGACATGAAAAAATTACATAAAACTTTTATTTTTAGTTTCAGACCTTTGACCGCTGATGATTTCCTACCATCCTCTTTGTGAAATAGTTTTTTTAGCTACTGGACGATATTTTTCGTCCGAATTTTTATTCCTGATGAGAATGACCTCATGAGAACTAATTGGAGAATGACCTGGACCAATTTCATTGAATTGTAGAAATAAGTGCTTCCAACGAAAAATTTGTTTACCGTGACAATTCATGTTGAATGGCCTCACATAAGCCTGGATCTTGCACTGTTCATTATTGTCATGTGCGATCATGTGAAAAATCCAGCCTTCAGGTCACCACCTGTGTAATCGAAAATTTTTAGCCTACGAAACGAGGAATAGTTTATTGTGTTGCTGAACGATGCATGCATGAAGTTGAACATGAAAAGAGAGCCAACGGCAACCGGGGCCTTATTGCGGCTTATAAATTCCCCTTAAATTCTATTTATCATTCAATAGTGAGGCTTCTTCAGACGTATAAGAACTAGGCTTGTCAAGAAATTCTTGGAGGATTACTCTGAATCGTTTCATGCAATAATTAACAAGATGTTATCGCTGGAAAAACAAGCGTGTTATAAGACTCACCCTCATAATTAGGGTGGTCAGTATTTGCTTCCGGGTGCAATTAAACTGCTTTTTTTAAGATTCAAGAAAAGTCGTGTATCGTCGAGTTAGGTGATACATTTATCATCCTCAGTCAAGTCCCTCGCAGGCTTCTCCTGGTTCCAGCTGAAGGAGACCCTCCTCATAGCATTGAAATCCCTCATCAAATCCATCATTACAAATGTAGCTCCCATCTGGTTCCCCAACCCTTCTCCTTCGACAATAGCCAAGCTTCAATACATCAAGAATTCCACCCTTCGCATAGACTCGTGGTCTTACAAGATAGCCTCTGCCTCTGACCTGCACAGCGAGGCAAAGGTCCTCTCCGTGGAAGACAGCCTCTCTCTGATCTCATTTCTTGGCCCGTTCTCTCCGTCCACTTCACCCCAGCTTCCCCGTCGCCACGCAATCCCCTCTCCCATCCGTCTCCAGCAGTAAACTACAACTTAGTCGAGCAGCGCTGTGCACCCTCTCCCAACTCATGTCGGGTCACTGTGTGTCCCTGTGTTCGTACTTGGCGCGCATAGGGGCGCGGCCAGACCCTCTCTGTCCGGACTGCCACTCCGACAACATAGTCAACTGCCCCTCCAATCTTACCTTGCTCGCCCCGCTGAATCTGTGGGTGTGCCCTCGTGAGCTTGTCGCCTTACTCTCCTCTACCCCGCCCATCTCCTACCTTCAACTTCCCTGTCCCCATCTCCTACCTAAGCTTCTCTATCTTGACCCTCCTGTCCCGCACAGATACGCCTGGGGCAAGCATCATCATTAATTGTTTACTTTGGAGGTATTGTTGTGTATTTTGAATTTCATTTCAGAGTCAGATTATTTTTTAACATCTAAGTGTTTAATGGCTGTTGACTGAAATGCTATCGTATCTCTGTGTAATTCGTCCATCGCAAAAATATTGAGTGCTCGTCGTGAAACGCTATGGAAAGTTGTGAAAAAGTTTGAAGAAACTGGAACAATTCGTAACCTACCAGCGTTTTTCCATAACTTAAGGTGGGTGTGTGAGACAGGTTTCCTGCAACTGTATCTGTGATGTATGTCTAAGGCCAAGAAAATGGTCCATTTGGACAAGCAACTCATCAAATCCATACTGCCCTGCTCGAAAATTGGCTGCAGAGGCAGATGTAAGTAAGAGTTCAATGCGTTGGCATCGTTATCTTAAATCTCGAGACCTTTCCTTGTAAGATATAGGAAAGACACAAGCTTGCAGGCATTCAAGAAAGAATGAGAGAACGCATCCTCAATCTCATGGAGGCAGGCATCCACATTTCCGACATTTTAGAAGCAGAACTGCTCCCATGGGCACGTGGACACTTTAAGAGTGAACCTAGGATCATTCAACAAGACTCAACTCCTTTGCTCTGCTCCAAAATGACCGAAAGCTAATGGCACATTCTGGCATCCATCAGCAAAGATCCAAAGGCCCTTGCGAAGTCGAGATCTTGAACCCGTTTGATTTTTCGGCGAGGTCCACTTTAGATAGTAAGGTCTGCCGACTTCCTCGTGATCTGAAGGCTAAGCGGCGTCGAAAATGGGCCCTGATCTCGCGAGATAATCTGCGTGCCGCTTGTGAAGGCTTCCAAACAAGGTTCAAGTATGTTATCGAAAATATCTGAGGCCATATTGAACAATTTTTTTTCATTATTAAGGCATTTGTAACTTCATAAATTCATTTCATCAAGAAAAACCAGATCAACGCACAGATGAAAAACCAAACATTTTAGTTTCATAGTTAGCTTTTAATATCAACAGAAATCCTTTTCAGGTAAAAGGGACATCAAAGATTGATATTACAAGATGGACATAAGTATGAAATTTTATATGCTGGATACGGAACATGGCGGGGAATTAAATTTGTATGAAGGAGGCACTTAGCACGAAACAAACCTATCAGTAGAATTGGAGTGGTCGTATAAATTTGTATTATTATGAAAAATTTGAATAGGTTCTAATATTTGCAGATCCAAGTCCTGGTAATCCACTAAGTATATTAATATACACAGTGGCTGCTTGGCTGCTTGCTTGCTTGCTAGGTTGGTTTGTTGGTCTCTCTATTACGCTCTTAAAGATTTAGATAGGTGAAAATTCCCGGGCTCGCATTCCTAATAATTAACGAGACTGTCAGACAAGGCAGTCCCAATCAGTGATAATTGAAAATGATATTTAATGCCAAATTTATCGTAAATAAGAGGGCATCTTAAGAAATAAACATTTGTCTAGCCATTCTTGGCGGGGCGTGACAGGTGATAAATAATTTTGAAATTCTCATTGTAAAAAATAGGGCAGTCTAATTCTATTGCATGGTCTGAGGTTTCCTGTACATTGAAGTAGTTATTGAATTTTTACGTCAATAGGGATCACACGTTGGTTTACCCTGACCAATTGCTTCTTAGTTTCACCTATATAGGCCGCAGGACACTGTCCTCATTGTTATTTATAAATAATCCAAAAGGCAAGTGAAGGAGAGAACTCGTCTTTAAAGTGAAAACTATTTTGAATAGAGTTGATTGACTTGAAAATAATTCTCGCTTGGAGCTACGGATAGAATATCTGGGCAATATACCAACGCTTTCTACTAGTGCAAAACTTATGCTACTATGTACACTTTCATACTTGTGCCCATTTTGATACTGCCCATTTATGCGTGTCTCTCTCACCTGATTGGAATTTTGGTGACAATCGAAAGCTTACCGAGAAAATGACATGTTTTTCATCCTACACGAGTCTTAATCTTAATAGAACTCTGCTTCCCAAAAGGAAGATAAATCTCCCATAAAAAAATTACGGAAACCGAATATATTTCTTTGTCTAGCATACAAAAAAAAAATAATTTTCACGGCCTTTCTACTAAAACCTGACAAAACCCATGTTGACATAATTTTGTCGCCTCTTTTTCTTTTTCGATAAGATAGTTCACCATTCATTGTCACTGTATTTTATTTCTCGCCAGAGCCAAAATAATCATCGGCACACCAACATCAGTTAAATTGTTCTCTTCGTCAAATCCGGCGAGATAGCTCACGTCGGTTTCACTTGTTAGGACCGTGGGCTCCATGGCGTACTGGTCAGCGTGATGGCCTCAAAGCCGGGAAGACCAAGGTTCGAATCTCGGCTGAGGCGAGACATTTCACGTTACCAGGGAGTACTTCCTTTGGAAAAGGAAGCTTAAACCATACAATCCTCATATCCCTCACCACGCTAGTAGTTGTGAGGCATTGAAAACCCAACGGTAAAGCGTATTGGATTTAATGAAGGATCTAATTCTCATTGGTTTATGTATGCGATAAGGCCTATAGATGTTACAGGGGGTGTGGCATCCCAAGGGGGCAATGTTAAGTTACCTCAGTCTCAGCTGGGCCTTCGGGTCTTCTACCTTTCGTTCCCATTTCGCTGCTTTCCATCTTTATGCCTTCTTTGTTGAATATTCTTCTTTTTTTCTTCTTCTTCCTTCTTAAAATGGTGTTTATATACGCAGGGAATCTTGTATGGAAACACATCTTGTGCATAGATTCCACGTTTTCTCAAGAAAAGTTTGAGTTTGGTCTGAGAGTCTGAGTTAGCCGCGGTGGAGAGTGGTCGCACCCGTAAAGCGGTGCCCTTGT